>AWOL01S0009904.1:49986-63035 GCA_000715115.1 Nicotiana otophora
ACAAGGTGGGTTGCTCTGATGGTAAGCACCCTCCACTTCCAACCAAGAGGTTGTGAGTTCGAGTCACCCCAAGAGCAAGGTGGGGAGTTCTTGGAGGGAAGGATGCCGAGGGTCATTTGGAAACAGCCTCTCTACCCCAGGGTAGGGGTAAGGTCTGCGTACACACTACCCTCCCCAGACCCCACTAGTGGGATTATACTGGGTTGTTGTTGTTGTTGTATGTACTCAGTGACACCCTTATTTTTTGGATGGATTGTATCGTATTTTGGATATTTTTGTTTTCAAAAAGGCTTTTCTAAATTATTAAATTGCTTCCGTCTTTATGTTCAAAGATTTTTCTGTATTGGGATGTTAAGTTGTGGCTTGCCTAGTTCCATGATAGGCGCCATCACGACGGGGTAGTAGAGTCTGTATTGGGATGTTGGTATTAGAGCCTAGGTTACATAAGTCTCACGAGTCATGAGCAGGTTTAGTAGAGTCTTGCGAATCGGTACAGAGACGTCTGTACTTATCTTCGAGAGGCTGCCGAACCATTAGGAAACTTCACATTCTTGAATTCTTGTCGTGCGAATCTTTTAATTCTGGTAACCAAATTTCTGTTGTTCTAATTCTCTCACAGATAGTGAGGACGCATACTACGGGGCAAGATGGACAGCCACCAGTACCACCAGTCAGGGCCGCAAGAGGCCGAGGTCATGGTAGAGGCCACGGTAGGGGCAGAGGTGCAGCTCGCACCGCAGCTAGGGCAGCACCTGCATATATCCACCTATTGCCCCAGTTCAGGAGTAGGCTCCACTTGTGGATGAGCTTGTGGGACCAGCTCAGGCACCACCTGTGCCCATTGTGATTCCAGGCCTTTAGGAGGCCTTAGCTCAGATTCTGACCATGTGCACCAGTCTTGCTCAGGCGGTCTCTATTCCGGCCGCAGCAGCCGCTTCTCAGGCCGGGGGAGTCATTCAGAATCCTGCCGCTCGCACACCAGAGCAGGTGGTACAGGGACTCCATACACCGGGGGCACCACCAGCCCAGTCGGTTGCAGCTGCTCAGGATTTTGTGGTTCCTTCTATGCCCGAGGATGAGCAACGTAGATTGGAGGGGTTTGGGAGGCTCCGACCTCCATCTTTCAGTGGTGCAGAGTGAGAGGATGCGCATGGCTTCTTGGACAGGTGTCAGAGGATACTCCATACAGCTGGTATTCTCGATAGCATTGGAGTCTCGTTCTACCTTTCAGTTCTCTGGGGCTGCCTTCAGTTGGTGGGAGGCTTACGAGAGGTGTAGGTCGGTCGGCGCAGCACCCCTTACCTAGCAGCAGTTCTCCGTTCTCTTTTTGGAGAAGTTTGTGCCTCAGTCCCACAGAGAGGACCTGCGCAGGCAGTGCGAGCAACTTCGTCAGGGTGATATGTCCATGACGCAGTATATGATAAGATTTTCAGAGTTGGACCGTCATGTTATCTGGTTGGTTACCACAGACAGGGAAAGGATCTGGAGGTTCATAGATGGCCTCACATTTTAGCTGCGATTGCTTATGACTAGAGAGAGAGTGTCTGGTGCTGCATTTGATAAGGTTGTCGATATTGCTCGTCAGATTGAGATGGTTCGCAGCCAGGAGCGGGTTGAGAGGGAGGCCAAGAGGCCCCGTGGACAGGGTGGATTCAGCGGTGTTCCTTCTAGGGGTCAGTTCTACCACGGTAGGGGCCGTCCTTTCAGACATGCTCAGACGACTCGCCCGGTTCACCGAGGTGCATCATCTGGCCATGGTGACACATAGCTATCAGCAGGGATAGTCTTCATTCGGTGCACTACCAGCTCAGAGTTTGTCTCATGCACCATCAGCTCAGGATTCATCTGTGTCAGGACCTTCTAGCAGTTATTCTGGTGCTCGGGGTTCCTTTCAGTCCCCACCGCCATTTGCAGAGAGGGGTTTCTTTGAGTGCGGAGATTTGGGTCATATCAAGAGGCATTGTCCCCGCCTTTCGGGAGGTTCATCTTAGTAGAGGAGTAAGCCTTCGACTTCGGCACCAGTTACTTCACCACCCGCCCAGCCAGATCGGGGTGGAGCTCAGCCAGCTAGGGGTCGCCCTAGAGGGGGATCAGGTGGCGGTCAGGCCCGTTTCTACGCACTCCCTTCCATACTAGATGCCATTGCTTCAGATGCTGTGATTGCAGGTATTATCTTAGTTTGCCATAGAGATGCCTTTGTATTATTTGACCCTGGTCCCACTTATTCATATGTGTCTTCGCATTTCGCTCATTATCTAGGTATGCCCCATGAGTCTCTAGTTTCACCTGTTCATATGTCTACGCCGGTGGGCGATACTGTCATTGTGGACCGTGTATATCGATCATGTGTAGTGACTATTGGGAGTCTGGAGACTAGAGTAGATCTCTTATTGCTTAGTATGGTCAATTTAGATATTATCTTGGGTATGGTGAGTTATCAGATGTTTTGTTATATGGCTTTGAGCCAAGTGGGGGAGTCTGTTATCTATGATTTGATTGCACGATTTGGTACGGTATTAGTTTTTGGGCTGAGGCATACTTATTGATTGGTTATGACTTGTAGAGGTTGATATCGGGGATGACTTGAGTAAGAAAATTTCTTGAATGCGGATTATATCTCACTTTATGAAAAATTATGAAATGATTAAATTGTTATTTTGAAGGATGTAGTGCGCACGGAGTGTGAATTTGATCGGTGGTGTTAAGGCAAGGTTACCCCTTCAAGCGTTTCTATGCTAATGAGGCACGTGGCTTTCAGCCCGTTTGGGCGGTGCAATTTGAAATTTGAAATTACATTTAATGGTGCCGGGATTAGCGATAATTCTGTATGATTATGGATTCTATATTTTAGTATAAGAAAGGTAAGAAGAATAATTTTAAATTCGCATAAGGTATTTTCAGAGTGAGCGTTACAGTTGAGGTATTTATGGAGGTACTTAAGAAGAGTACAATGGCTTACATGCCGTATGGTGGTGTGGTGTTATGTTAGGGTGTCTTGTAGTGAGCTTTGGGTTAGGATCGTGGAGTTATGACAAGGAGAAGTATCAAATTCAGGATAATTTAGAAGAAATTCGAAGTAAATAGGACAACTGTAGTAGGTTAGAGTAGTATGGTGATGGCATGATAGATGTGGTGTGTAGTGCATGATTAAGATTTACATGTATAAGGTAACAGTTCATTCTTGAATGCAAGTTCACGAATTTTGGATAGAATGGTCAGTGTTGTATATTTAGATAAATGTTATAGTTGCTCGGTAATCCCTGAGAAGGGTGCGCGGTTGAAAGGGGCATTGTGTTTTAATTTACGGATGTTCATTGGTGTTGTGATACTCTTCTGGTTGATCGACTGCTGATATTCACTTTTGCTATGTGGCACAGAGAAATTTTAGGAGTATTCCTCGTGGATGAGCATGTATGAGAGATGTGTTAGACATTTTGGCGATGGAGTTGGGATCAGATATGGTATTCGTGGGTTATATGGATTTGGAGACTGGGAGTTCTCAAGAGCAGGTTGTTTCCATGGTTGTGGACTGTAAAGTCATGGCCGAAGATAGCTAGACGATAGTATGTGTTATGATTCAGTCATTGTGGGCTTTCGGAGGGTTATTTATGCATGTGGGGGTGCCCAGAGTTAATTTGGGGATCCATTGGCAGGCCCAATTAGGATGTGTAGAATAATGCTATGTTGAGGGATGTACCATTCGGTTGTTGTTGATCTTATTTGTGTTTTGATATGTTCGGTCAGTTACTCTTCTATTCTACTAGGGGTTGTGATTCGTTGGTTGTATGCACCCATGGTGCAGTTCTATTGGGGCCTTATAGCGGAAATTTGCGCAAGATGGGTATTTGGGTGATGCTTGAGTGGTTACACATTGGTTATGTTCTTTTGGGTTTGTGTGGCATTGTGTCATTTGCTTCACCATGGTTATGGTAATGCACTTCGAGTACTTGATATCGGATTGCGCGTGGTTATTGATTTTGGGCATGGTGGCTGATGTATTTTATGTGGATCAGTGTTTGGGTAGGGTCGCGTATTGCTCTAGAGTTATGTTGAGATATGATCCTTGTGTTAGATTCATATGTTATGGTTCTACGGTGTGTGATGGGTTCTTAGCATTGTGTTGGGGTGGTACCTGTCGATCTTACGAGACGATTCTCTTGTTTGAGCCATCTTCGTGATTAAGTACATTTGGAAGGTTGCTTATTGGTACACGGATTGCACGGGTTGTGGCTTTAGATAGTATTGGTGTGTATTATTAGTAGAGTAGCTGGTATTTGATAAGATGAAGTCGTCAGATCTAGGATAGGTGCTATCAGATTTGATTGTGGCACATTTGGAAGGATAATATCGAAAGTCGGCTTAGAAATTTGCTATGGTTCTTGTCGAATGAGAGGGAGCTCCACGACAGGTAGATCTGGTGAATGGTTATGAGTCTCTACGTGTTTCTTTCATCATCGGTGGTGTACGAAGGTTTTATAATGGAGTCTTGTTTGATATGAAGTTTATTACCGGTATGGGGTTGTTTCAAGCAACTACGGTGATTAGAAATCATTGCTTCGAGCATTTGAGCTATATGGTATTTGAAGTTTTGAGAATTTGAGTTATGGTTACCGCTTTTGGTACAGCTTGTTCAAATTTATACAGTATGTAGGTTGCGAGATTCTGACCTTATAAGAAATTCCGGATGTTGGAAATTGGATTCTAAGGCTTGTGGGCTAGGTAGAATTAAGAAATTTCAGTTATGTGGTGTTATTAAACCTATATGGGATAGGGTGACGTAGGATCACCCCCTGGTACGTGCGTGGTAAGATAGAATAGTGATTTGGTGGCTTGGAAACAACTCTTGGCACGTTTGAGGACGAACGTATGTTTAAGTTGGGGAGAATGTAATGACTCGGCCGGTCGTTTTGAGTGTATTAGCCCTGATTCCCTACTAACTGCATTCCCCGTATTTGTTTCTGCTTATGTGACTTGCTGTGAGGTCTTGTTTTGGTTTCGGAGTGTTTTGGGACACTTATTCCCTAAAATAGAGGCTTAAGTCTTAGAATTTTGCCTGTAGTCGGGATAGGGTGAAGACGACTCCGGAATGGAGTTCTGTCAGTTTCGTTAGCTTCGTTGGGTGATTTTGGACTTAGGAGCATGTCCGGACTGTGAATTAGAGGTCTGTAGCTAATTTAGGCTTGAAATGGCGAAAGTTAAATTTTTTAGGAAGTTTGACCGGGGGGTTGACTTTTTGATATCGGGGTCGAATTCTGATTCGAGAAGTTGGAGTAGGTCCGTAATAAAGAATATGACTTGTGTGCACAATTTGAGATCAATCGGACGTGGTTTGGTAGGTTTCGGCGTCGTTTGTTGAATTTGAAAGTTTAGAAGTTCTTTAGGCATGAATCCGCGTATAATTAGTGTTTTGATGTTGTTTTGAGTGATTCGAAGGCTCGACTAAGTTCGTATAGTATTTTGGGACTAGATGGTATATTTGGTTGAGGTCCCGGGGGCCTCGGGTAAGTTTCGAGTGGTTAACGGATCATTTTTGGCTTGGTGAGATAGTTGATATCTGCTGCTGCACTTTTTCTGGTTTCCTCTTACACGTTCGCGAGAGTAGCCTCGCATTCGCAAAGAGTGTTTCTGAGTTGGTGAGATTTTGCTCTATGCATTCGCGAAGGATAGGACGCGAACACGAAGGTATGGCAGTGTGTGCATCGCGAACGCGTGAGTAGTGTTGCGTTTGTGAAGGGGAGTGAGGCAGCTGGGGACCCCTAGTCTTTTGTTCTACGTGTTCGCAAGGTGAGGGACGTATTCGCGAAGGTATGAGTTTGCAAAGCTTCGCATTTGCGAAGCGTAGGTCGGGTTCGCAAAGAGTTAGGTCGAGAGGCAGTCTGAGTTGGTCTACGCGAACGCGAGAGGACGGTCGCTTCGCAAAGAAGGATATCTGGGCAGGCAGTATTAATTTCTAAAACGACGGTTTGAACCCATTTTTCATATTTTGAGCTAGAGAACACGGAATTGGGATATTCTTGAAGGGATTTTTATAGAGTTGATTGGGGTAAGTGATTCCTACTTAGTTTTGGTTAAATCCCGTGATTTCATCTTTAATTTTATCATTTAATTTGTGATTTGGGGTGAGAAATTGGGGAAAAAGAGGAAGAACTCTTGAGTTAGAATTTTGAGGTTTTGAATGGAATTTTGTTATCGGATTTGAGTAATTTTGGTATGGTTAGGCTCGTGAGTGAATGGGCTTTTGGGTTTTTTGACTTTTGTTGGATTTCGAGATGTGGGCTCGGGGGCCGGGTTCAGGCCGATTTTTGATTTTGGCTTATAATTTCGTATTTTTCTTGTGGAATTGATTTCTTTAGCCTATATTAATTATATTGTACTACTTGTGGCTAGATTCAGTGCATTTGGAGACTGATTCGAGGGGCAAAGGCATTTCGGAGTAAGATTTGCTCGGTTTGAGGTAAGTAAAGCATTCATACTTAGTTCTGAGGGATCGAAACCCCAAACTATGTGCTATACGATTGGTATGGAGGTGACGCACATGCCAAGTGACGGACGTGCGAGTGTGCACCTTGAGAATTGTGGCCTGGTTGATTCCGTGGCACTGTATAGTGACTCTATTTTATTGATATTCGTGTTTTCATCTTGTGATAAAGTAATTGAGCTGTCAATCATGCTAGATATCATGTTTAGATTTTATGCCGGTATTGTAGGGACCCCTAGTGGCCATTTCTTGCTGTCATCTCACTAATTTTATTGATATTATGTACACAGTCATGTTCATGCATTTCATATCATATCTCCGTCTCAGTTGTTGTTTATTGATACATCATATCATTGTTTCGGTCTAGTTTTTATGATATTGTGAGCCCGTGAATGAGACTAGAGAGATTGATGACTGAGTGAGTCTAAGAGCCTGATTATGAGTGACAGTTATGGGATCGGGTTGTAGGAGCCCCTCCGGAGTCTGTACATACCCCCAATGAGCGTAGTTGATATTATAGAGGGATGGATCTTCCCTGGACATGGATCTTGTATGAAGTACTTGATACCTGGAGATGGATCTTCTCCATAGGGCTGGATTGGCCTTCCTCGGTACTGGATGACTTATAGTTAGTGATGTATATGTTCTGGGATGGATCTTCCCGAGGTCGTATGGTCCATATACAGTACCGAGTGGTTGAGCATTCGAGAGTGTGAGCACATGAGGCTAGCAGAATGGCGCATCACATACAACATGTGCATTGGCATGTAGAGATAGCAGAGTTATATTCTTTACACTGTTCGGCTCCGCTTCACTTTACTGTTTGAGTTGCCTATTTAATTTGAAAGCATGCCTACGTTTCTGTTCAGTTATTTCTATTTTATCTGTACCGGTTGAATTGGTCACTATCTTTCAGTCCAAAGTTTGGACTTGTTACTTACTGAGTTGGATGTACTCACGTTACTCCATGCACCTCGTGTGCAGATCCAAGCATTTTTTGTCACGGCGGTGGTTGCTGATTGAGGCTTCAGAGTACGGAGACTACCAAAGTAGCTGCACGACGTTTGCAGACCTTGACTCTCCTCCTTTATCACCAGTTATATTTTCAGTTTATTTCTCTAGACATTGTAGTGGACTGTACTCTAATTTAGACGTTCATGTACTATGTGACATCCTGATTTTGGGATGGATTGTATCGTATTTTGGATATTTCTGTTTTCAAAAAGGCTTTCCTATATTATTAAATTGCTTCCGTCTTTATATTCAAAGATTTTTCTGTATTGGGATATTGAGTTGTGGCTTACCTAATTTCATGATAGGCGTCATCACGACGGGGTAGGTTTTGGGTCACGGCAAGTTTTAATACGACAACATGATTGCTCTATTTGCATGAAAGAACTAACCTTAAGTATTGGAAATGTGATCATAGAATGTAATGTCTGTTTAATAAAATTCGAAAAATCTTTTATTTTATTGTCCATAAGATATTATCCTCAATCCCCTCATGTCCGAAATTGAAGTTTGTAATCATGAAAAGACTTTAGATACATAACTGAGAACCTTAAAAATTTTAGAAAATTGTGTACACGCGATAATAAGAGAGGGAAAGAGCAAAGGGCATGTTGAGGGAAAGAGCAAAGGGCATGTGGAAGAATTCTATGTCGAAAACATCAGGGAGCTGCTTTCTTAATGATTTCATCATAAACAATATTAGATGTAGAATGTTCGTTATGGCTAGTTGGTGTAGATGGTCTGATCAATAATTTCACACAATTTGAATTTTTGGCTCTTGATAAGGCAACGTAAAGCTGACCGTGTAAAAATACAGGTTCTCGCAAATAAATTCCAACAAAATCTAAAGTTTGACCTTGTGTTTTATTTATAGTAATAGCAAAATATAATCTAACAAAAAATTGAGTTCTTTTGAATTGAACAAGAGCTTTTTGGTACAAAAAATACAATCGGCAGTCAAAGCCAAAATTCAAATTGGACTTTACAAAGTAGGATAATTAGGTCCCAAAAACTAATCATCATCATTCATCCCCTATAGCTATACATATCCACAATCCCTCTTCTATTTGCAGCATATAACAAAATCTAAAAAATGGAGAAAGCAAACATGGTGGCATCACTTATGAGTTATGGCAGTGAAACAAAAATCTGGCAAAACATATGGTCAGATAGCACAAGAAACAGGTCTCACAAATGTGTATGTCGCTCAACTTTTGAGATGTCAAGCTCAGCTCAAACATGAAACTGCTCCAAAGCTTAAGGCTGCACTTCCCTGCTTATCTAATGAACAACTTCATGATATGATGGAGGCACCCTTGAGGTCTTATGACCCTAATATAATTCAAGACCCCACAGTTTACAGGTTACTAATTTCACCCATTTCTTGATTTTTTATTTATTTTTTTATAAAGATTTAATCTTTGGTTGGCTGCCCGCGTAAAACTAGTCAATTTATGATGAATCCTCATATAACCCCCGACTTATTTGGGACTCAAGTGTTGTTATTGTTATATAAAGATTTGATTTTTATGGTGTATGGTAGTTGATAGAGCTAGTTCAAGATGAGGGATAGGAAAAAACTTGAAATTCTTGTTAACTTGATTCAAGGCTCACTATTTACAGGTGGTCCACTTCACCCATTTCTTGATTTTTTATTTTATTTTTATATAAAGATTTGATCTTTGGTTGGCTGCCCGCGTAAAACTTGTCAATTTTATGATGAATCTCCATTTGGGACTGAAGTGTTGTTATTATTGTATAAAGATTTGATTTTTATGGTGTATGGTAGTTGATAGAGCTAGAGTAAAATGAGGGATAGGAAAAAACTTGAAATTCTTGTTAACTTGATTCAAGGCTCACCGTTTACGGTAGCCCACTTTACTTATTTCTTGTATAAAAATTTGATCTTTGGTTGGCGGCCCGCATAAAATAAGTCAATTTCATGATGAATCTCTGCATTACCCCCAACTTGTTTGGGATTGAAATGTTATTGTTCTTGTATAAAGATTTCATCTTTATGGTGTTTGGTAGTTGATAATTGGAGTAAGATGAAGGATAGAAAAAAAACTTGACATTCTTGCTACTTTACTTGATTCAAGACTCACTTTTTACAGGTGGTCCCCTTTACTCGTTTCTTGATTTTTTTAAAATATTTTATATAAAGATTTGATCTTTGGTTGGCAGCTCACGTAAACAACAATAACAACCCAGTAAATTCTCACGAGTGGGGTTTGGGGAGGGTAAAATGTATGCTGGCTTACCCCTAATCTGGAAGAGCAGGGAGGTTTTCGATAGACCCTCAGCTAAAAAAGAATGAAAAAAAGTAACGGCAACAAGTAGTAGAAACAACAAGAGAAAACAAGAAAACCGAAGCCAAGAAAGCAAGTAAACACCAAATAGTAATAACAATCTAAGAATAAAGAGATATCATACCAACACTAATGCTATCGAACTGAGCAGACATAGGGAGAACGCTCGACTACCTACTAACCTACTACCTTAATCCTCGACCACCACACCCTCTTATCAAGGGTCATGTCCTCAGTAAGCTCCAGTTGTGCCATGTCCCGCCTAATCACTTCTCCTAAGTCTTTTTTGGCCTACCTCGACCTTTCTTTGGCAGGCAGCGTAAAACTAGTTAATTTTATGATGATTCCTCACATTACCCCTAACTTGTTTGGGACTGAAGCATTGTCATTTTTGTTGTTGTTTTGGTTGTTGTATAATGATTTGATATTTATGATGTGTGACAGTTGATAGAGCTAGAGTAAGATGATGGATAGGAAAACAAAACTGGAAATTCTTCTTAACTTGAATCAGGGCCAAATGATTATAGGTGACAGCTTCACCCAAATTTGTTTTTCCTATAAAGATTTGATCTTTATGGTGTGTGGTTGTCACGACCCAAAATCCACTATAGATCATGATGGCGTCTAACGTCACCGTCAAGCAAGCCAACGGTACTTAATCAACTTAGTTACTCATTTTATTATTTTTGAAATCATGAATCCCAATAAATAAGTAGGGTAAGGTATGGTACTCGCAGAAAACTCGTGATTTTTATTTCTAACTTCTGTATAAAATATAAATTACAAGGTGAAATGATAATAATTACGTGAACTATAATAATGAACATACAATAGGAACCCCCAAAATCCGATGTCACAAGTGTATGAGCATCTACTAAGGAGTACAATAATAATACAACATCTGTCTAGAATACAAGTTAGACAGGAGAATATAAATAACTCTGATGGAGACTTTATATGTTGCGGATCGTAACATGGAATGCAGCTCACCGTAAAGTCCCCGCAATAGCCACACCTCTGCGCCTAAAAGACCACCAGAAAAAAAAAAGAAAAAAAATATATATATATATATACACACACACACACATATATATATACCTGCACAAAAAGTGCAGCAAGTGTAGCATGAGTACATAAATCAACACATACCCAGTAAGTATCCAGCCTAACCCCGGAGGGGTAGTGACAAGGGGTCGACATCGACACTTACTAGTGGTCCAATAAATCAAGTACAATAGAAAGTAAACAAGTATGAGGCATGGTAAAATCAGTGTAGACAAATTTAAGCACGTGGTACAATCCTCCTCTGAACAGTAAAGGCAAGCCCTCAATTATCGGTCACCTCCTCAACCAGAGTATATATGAAAAATGGTCCCCACCAGATAGATCGTCACAACTCAAATCAGGAAAACTCACGGATATGATGGCTTCTTGCCAAATATTACGCACGACGTTGCCGAGGCGAACAGCCTGATCCCATAAGAGTATTTATAGAAATGCTGAGGCGTACGGCTCTATCCCATAATAATGTGTACACTGCCAAAGGTCGAACAACACGAACCATAAATGCATCTATTATACTTCCGAGGCGAAAGGCTCGCTCCCAAGAGAATATGATACTACCGAGGCGAACGGCTCGATCCAATTAGAATAAGAAGCTTTAACGGGTCCTTGACCCCAGTTACGAATATACGTGTGAGTTATGGAATTTAAGAAAAATTTTGCAATAAATATGCACAATGCGGGAGAAATCCTTTAACACCCCAGAAAAGTTTGAAGAATTTAAGTCTAAAGCCCGGTACGATTTGCAAAGCAAATAATATTTCATGGTGCCGGACTACGCTTATGTGTTTGAGGATTGTAGAATTCGCCGCGGCTCGGACTTTTAGGGTTGAACAATGCATAGAAAAGTAAAAGATAATTTTTGGCGGAAAAGAGCATTTCTCCGGTCCATTATGCGACCGTTGAATCACTCTGTCGACTGCATAATAGCCGCAGAGTGAGACAGTTAATTGGGTCAGTTGGAAGCAATTATGCGGTCGACTATGCGACTGCATAAATGTTATGTGGTGCATTATACGATCGCATAACAGTTATGCGGACCGCATAGTGACCGCATACACATACAGTTTTTATGATCATTTTGTCAGCAATTATGCGACCGATATGCGGTCCACATATCCATTATGCGGTCGCATATGCGACTGCAGAACTGTTCCGGAGCTCCTTTTTTGAATTTTTAAAATTCGACCCTATTTCGTTAAATACACTCTTTAGGTCATTTTTAAGCCATAATCTGATATTTTAGAGTGAGAGAGAGTGCCCTAAAGTGAGAAGGTGTTCTTCAATAATTTTTCTTCAATTCTTGCTCAAGTTTTGGAAGATTAAGAAAGAAAGCTCACTAGGTCTTCATCCTAGAGGTAAGATTCTACACCCTAAACTCTAATTTCGAAATCATCTGAAAATGAGTAACTAGCAAGGTAATTTTTGGGCATGAGAGTTATTTATTTTACATGCATGTGTTATCAAAGGGTGTAGGAAAATTGTTGAGCTAAAAATGATAAAGATTGGGTTGTGGGATGATGGAATCCTTCATAAAAAGGACATTGAAATCTTATGCACACCTAGTGTTTGATAAAATGCTCAAGTGAGCTTCGACCATGATCATCTTCCAAATTTTGATTCAATTTGTTATATTTCTACAATAGATTGAAGTTGCTAAGAATTCCGGAATGTTTTAGAGTTTAAGAAAGCTCAAGTGAGATATGTTGGGTAAACTCTTCTCTTAGAATTGAATCGCACGATATTCATGTAAATTATGTAAGTCCCGAGTGATTCATTATGAAACTGGCTATTCCAAGTAAGATTGGGTTGAAAGATATATGTTCAACAAGCATCCCAAATACTTTATTCATGTTATGTTACCAATTGAGGATGTGCTAAAATATGGGCTATGCATTAATAATGTTTCGACTTTAAGCCAAGTTCAATTGAAGGCTATTATGCCAAATGTTGTGAAATATCTCTATGTGCATTAGACTCTCAATTGCTCACATATGTACTACACACTTTGATCTGAATTGTGTTTTTTATTGATGATGAGGATGATATTTGAAATTGATAAGGTGAGCATGAAATACTGAATATGGCCAACGTGCCAATGATGATCTTAGAATTATGGCAACTAGTGCCAATGAAATGAAAAGATGTAAAAGAAGTATGAAATGCGGTCATTGATATAAAAAGGTTGA
>AWOL01S0009904.1:63396-85577 GCA_000715115.1 Nicotiana otophora
GATATTCATGTAAATTATGTAAGTCCCGAGTGATTCATTATGAAACTGGCTATTCCAAGTAAGATTGGGTTGAAAGATATATGTTCAACAAGCATCCCAAATACTTTATTCATGTTATGTTACCAATTGAGGATGTGCTAAAATATGGGCTATGCATTAATAATGTTTCGACTTTAAGTCAAATTCAAATGAAGGCTATTATGCCAAATTTTGTGAAATATCTCTATGTACCTTAGACTCTAAATTACTCACATATGTACTACACACCTTGATTGGAATTGTATTTGTTGTTGATGATGATAAAATGATATTTGAAATTAATAAGGTGAGCATGAAATTCTGAATATGGTCAACGTGCCAAGAATGATCTTATAATTATGGCCATTAGTGCCAATAAAATGAAAAGATGTGAAAGTAATATGAAATGCGATAATTGATATAAAAAGGTTAATGTTCAAATAAGACGGCCTAGCTGGTCGGGTCGTGATCGGACACCATGCCGCACACATGGTGGTGATTGTGCTGGAAATTATAATTGAAATGATAATTGTGGTTGATGTCCCTAATGGATAGCCTAGCCGATCGGGTCGTGATTGGACTCCGTGCTAAAGATGGTGGTATTGATATTGAGAGAAATTATGGTTGATGTCTCTAATGAGATGGCCTAGCCGATCGGGTCGTGATCGGACTTCGTGCTAAGAGTACGGTGGTACTGATATTGTGAATAATGGTATTGTGAATAATGGTATTGTGGACAATGGTATATCGATACTAAAAATCTCCCAATGTGAGATATGTAAATTAATTTGAACATTGTCTTGATCCTAAATTGAGGTTTGATGTTGATTTAGGCTTTCATTGATATTATGATAATCTTGTTTGTATTATTTGTCATTCTATTGAGAGGGTGTTTAGTTATACATACTGGTGCTATTCGACAGTACTAACGTCCCATTTTGCCGGGGGCGCTGCATCTTTAAATAGATGCGGGTGGTTTCACAGCAGGAGATATTGATCAGTGATAGCAGTACAGCTACTTCCCAGCTGACTTGGTGAGCCCCACTTCATCCCAGGGTCATGTATCTTTTGTTCTTTGTGTATTCTGTTTGAGGTATAGTCGTGGCCTTGTTGCCGGCATTATCATTGTACTCATCTTTATCTATAGAGGCTCCATAGACATAGTGTGGGTTGTGTATTGGTGCTGGGAAAGACAAACTATGCTATGTTGTGGTTGTATTACTTGTCCATTTGAGACTTTAAAAATGGTGAAACTTATAGTAAGAAATTGGTAATTGCAGACATGGTCAATTCATTGTTTAATTAAGGAAAACATATATTCTCTTTATTCATGAATGAGTTTGGATAGAAGGAATCTAACAGGCTTGCTCGGTCGGATTCACTCGATTGAGCGCCGGTCGCGCTCCTCGGTTTTGGGGCGCGACAAACTTGGTATCAGAGCCTATGGTTTTAAAGTGTCCTGGGATGTCTCGGAGCCGTGTCTAGTAGAGTCCTTATTATCGGTGTATTGTTGACCATATCTATAATTAGGATGCTACATGGGCATTTAGGAATACTATCCTTCTTTGATATTCTGAATCGTGCGATGAAACTGGTTGTGAAATTGTTCTTCCTCCAACTCATGCGTTGAGGTTCAAGGGTTGTGAAATTGTTCTTCCTCCAACTCGTGCGTTGAGGTTCAAGGTAAGTTTAAATGCTATTTTGGTTTATTCCAAGTAATGTTGTCATGTGACATGACGAAAGGGTAAAGGCTTGAATATTAAACAGATGGCACATGTATCATGTTGAATGAATAGTATGGAATATGAGACAAGTATATCATACCATGAGCATACTTTATATGAGAAGAGTGCTAGAAGTGATTACCTACCTCGAAAGAGGCAGCGACGGGATAAATGAGACATAAGCTTAACTAGTACATATGGATAGCGTGCGAACCATGTATATGATTCTAAGATGTAAACATGTTACATAGGCACGTGATATATGAAAGGCATGGCCTGGAGAGTAATGATAAATGTGTAGGTTTCTCACGGGAGACAAGAAGTTATGAAAGGAGAGTTGATTGAACCCACAATGAGAAGACCCTAGCATATGAACGTTATAAAAATCCTAGGAATGTGCGAAGTGGTGTTATATTCCAAAAGGATATTGACATGAGGGAGTTGGATCCCAAGCCTATGTGTCTGAATAACAGTAGAGAACATATGAGGTTAATACCATGGTGACTTAAATCTCCCTAATAGTCAAACATATATATGAAGGGTAGAGACATGAGACATATGTCCCTAAAGTTGTTAAATTCAAGACTTGTGTCAAAATATGAATCATTCACCCCAAGTGGGGGAGGAAGGGCCATAGAGAGGCCACTTAAATACAATGAAACAAGAGTAAGACCATGTAGCTATGATGTTTGAATATTTTGTTGAAGACAGGTGTAGTCTAGAAAAGAGATAATGGCTAGCATGATTCTCTGAAAGGATATGCTAATGATAGACCACTAGTACCCCAAAAAGGTGGAAGGTTAAGGAAGGTAAATTCTTCATACATGGAAATATGAATGATAGGGTCAACGTTCCTAGAAACTAAGAGTATGTTTACAAAGGTATTTTATACTTGTTAGGGGGTCAGGAACAATGGAACCCATTGAAGTAATATAGGTCAAATGTGAAAGGTTGTGAGTTTTTAGAATGAGTTAATCACGGATTTGAGATTTAGCTAAACCTCTAAGGCTTTATGAAAGACAGAACGAATGGGAAAGATAAATGTGATGTTATAATAACCCAAGAGTGCATCGGTACTTGATGGATAGTCTCTTAAGAATCTTACAAGCAAGGAAGTGTTAAGTGATACACGGATGAACACACTTTCCCACGGATATCCCAACAAGTGACGAGAGGCGAGCAGGATGAATTCCCAACTAAGGGAAAAGACCACGTAACGTATGGAAGGGCGCATAACTATTCAATAACTAGGGAGAATGAGGCAAGCAAAATTGGAAGAAAATCTATAAATTGAGATAGTCATGGTTATCGCAAAATAGTTCTTATCAGAATGGTGGACTCGCCTAGAGCACAAGTGTTAATAGAAGATATAAAGGATCAACTGTAATGCAGCCGACTTGAGTGACGCCGAATATCAATTAAAAGATATAGAGGGAGTTCATGTCTACATATTACATTGGAAAGTGAGACTACTGGTGATGAAGTGGTGGTATGATAAACTCAACAAACCAGACACAATGATACTACGAGTTCATGGGAGGCAAACAAGTGTGTGGCACAATAAGGTTGTCAACTATGAATTAAGGGCAAAATGGGATGGGAGTGAATGCTCTAGTCACAAAGGAAATATAGTATCAACATATTATATAGACCAAAGGAGAAATGTTTGAAACGGATTAAGGAAAGATGAACACTTGTTACGAACCAAACATGTTTAACAGGATAGCTCCTAGGCTGCAATATCAGGAAACACTATTGGTAACTACAATACGAGGAATAAGGTGAGTTACTCATCGAGAATGGAATCAGGTGGACTAAGTCCTACACTTATAAGGAAAACAAGAAGTAGTCGTTGAAGAATTTAAGAGGATCTCAAGTTTCAGAAAAGGCCTTGTTCAGGTTAAATATGTATGAAGGGTATCGATATGAGTTTTGGGAAGTGTTTAGCAGTAAAAGAGGAATCGTGAGAATGTTCACCAGGAAAGTATAGTGGTTTCTTAAAAATCCTATAAGACTTATAATGAGGAAAGAGGATGGCTAAGAAAGGTCAGAGCACGATGTTATTTCACACATTGAGGCAATGCCATGCAGGTTGATGTTATCAGGGTGTGCGCACAAGCAAGTAGATGTTATTCATTTGAAACAGATGGCCCCATAAGAAAACTGGCCTAGTAATGTCTTTTGTTGAGAAATTTGGAAAAATAAGTTGCCAGTACTAATAAGATCGTAACCGAATCAAGGAAACTTTTGTAGAACTCAATTTCTAGGAGGTCATATGAAAGAGAAATATGATATAGATGTTCCACTAATGATGAAATATGGCAAAATAATCATTTATACCTCTAGGCAACTAAAGAATCATGAAAAGAACTATCCAACACATGATTTAGAACTTGCGGTGGTGGTATTTGCATTGAAAATTTGGCGTCATTATTTATATGGGATCCATGTGGATATATTCACGGACCATAAGAGCCTTCAATATATTTTCAAACAGAAGGAATTGAATTTGAGGCAGAGAAGATGGCTTGAATTACTCAAGGATTAAGACATTGATATTTTATACCATCCAGGGAAGGCTAATATTGTGGCGGATGCTATCAGCCAAAAGTCTATGGATAGCTTAGCACACTTGGAGACATATCAAAGGCCATTGGCCAAAGAAGTTCACCGATTGGATATTTTGGGAGTTTGTCTTGCGGACTCTAGTGAAGGAGGGGTAATTGTGCAAAATAGGGCTGAATCATCACTTGTAGTGGAAGTCAACAACAACAACAACAACAACCCAGTGTAATCCCACTAGTGGGATCTGGGGAGGGTAGTGTGTACGCAGACCTTACCCCTACCCTGGGGTAGAGAGGCTGTTTCCAATAGACCCTCGGCATCCTTCCCTCCAAGAACTCCCCACCTTGCTCTTGGGGTGACTCGAACTCACAACCTCTTGGTTGGAAGTGGAGGGTGCTTACCATCAGAGCAACCCACCTTGTCTTTGTAGTGGAAGTCAAAGAAAAACAATACAACGACCCATTATTGGTACAATTGAAAGAGGGGATTCATAAACATAAGACCATGGACTTTTCTCTTGGCATGGATGATGGTACACTAAGGTACCAAGGGCGACTATGTGTTCCAAATATGGATGGTCTCCGGGAAAGAATTATGACTGAAGCTCACACTTCTAGGTATTCCGTGCACCCAGGTTCTACGAAAATGTATCATGATCTTAAGGATGTCTATTTGTGGAATAATATTAAGAGAAATGTGACAGATTTTGTGGCAAGATGTCCAAATTGTCAACAAGTGAAGGCCGAACACAGAACAAAGAAATTCCAATGTGGAAATGGGAAATCATTAATATGGACTTTGTGGTAGGATTACCGCAGACTCCGCGCAAGTTTGATTCAATTTGGGTGATTGTGGATCGACTCACGAAATTAGCACACTTTTTGCCGGTTAAGTCTACTGACACAATGGAACAGTATGCTCAGTTGTATATCAAAGAAATAGTCAGGTTGCATGGCACCCCAGTTTCCATCATTTATGATCGAGGAGCACAATTCACTACTAATTTGTGGAAGAAATTTCATCAAGGTTTGGGTACTCAGGTGAATCTTAGTACAACCTTTCACTCGCAGACTGACGGGCAGGCAGAGCAGATTATTCAAACGCTTGAGGATATGTTGCGTGCTTGTGTGCTAGACTTCAGAGGTAGCTGGGATGATCATTTACCACTTATAGAATTTGCATACAATAATAGCTATCATGCTAGCATTCAGATGGCACCGTTTGAGGCTTTATATGGTAGGAGATGTAGATCTCCCATTGGGTGGTTCAAAATTGAGGAAGCAGAGTTGATAGGGCCAGATCTTGTGCATCAGGCTGTGGAAAAAGTTAAAATCATTAAGGAGCGGTTGAAGACTGCTCAGAGTCATCAGAAATCCTATTCGGATGTTCGCCGTAGGGATTTGGAGTTCAAAGAAGATGATTGGGTATTCTTGAAAGTTTTCTCCATGAAGGGTGTAATGCGATTTGGTAAGAAAGGAAAATTGAGTCTGAGGTATGTCGGACCGTACAAAATCATTCAGAAGATTAATGAGGTGGCGTATAAGCTTGAGCTACCACCTGAGATGTCATTAGTACACCCGGTGTTTCATGTGTCTATGTTGAAGAAAGTAGTTGGAGATCCGACACTCATTGTTCCGGTTGAGACTATTGAGGTAAATGAGAGATTGACTTACGAAGAGATTCCGATTTCTATTATTGATCGGCAAGTCCGAAAATTGAAAAATAAAGAAATTGCCTCAGTGAAAGTGTTGTGGCAAAACCAACAGGTTGAAGAGGCTTCTTGGGAGGCCGAGGAAGAAATGAAGAAAAAGTATCCTTATTTTTTTGAATGGCCATGTATTTAAAGTTGTGATCTAGGAAAAAAATAATAAGACTTACTTTTTATGAATTTTGTATCATGTGAACAATTGGCATTAAGGGTGTTCCTTTCTGGATATATATTGCTTGTGAGGCCATAACTGGTGTTGTTTTGTATTATATTACGTCGTCGGCATACGTATATGTTGTTAGGATGTGTTTCTGGGGCTCACTGACAGGTGGATAAGCCTAGTTACAAAGGAAACTCTGCCAAAGTTTTGGAAATTTTGGGAGTTAGTCAAATTTGGGGCTGCTCGAATGTGGTATGAAACAAATTGAGTTGCATAAGATGTTAATAATAGGTTTTGAACTCTCATTCGAGGACAAATGATCCTAAGCGAGGGAGAATGTAACACCCCAAAAGATTTTGAAGAACTTAAGTGTAAAGCCTGGTAAGATTTGCAAAGAAACTAATATTTTATGGTGCCGGACTAGGCTTATATGTTTGAGGATTGTATAACTCGTCGCGGCTCGGACCTTTTGGGTTGAACAATGCACAGAAAAGTAAAAGAAAATATTTGGCAGAAAAGAGCATTTATACGGTCCATTATGCGACCAAAAAATCACTCTGCGGACCGCATAATGGCTGCAGAGTGAGACAGTTAATTGGGTCAGTTGGAAGCAATTATGCGGTCGACTATGCGACCGCATAAATGTTATGCGGTGCATTATGCAATCACATAATTGTTATGCGGACCGCATAGTGACCGCATACACAGACAGTTATTTTGATCATTTTGTCAGCAATTATGTGACCGATATGCGGTCTGCATATCCATTATGCAGTCGCATATGCGACCGCAGAACTGTTTTGGAGCTCCTTTTTTGGGTTTTTAAAACTCGACCCTATTTTGTTAAATACACTCTTTAGGCCATTTTTGAGCCATAATCTGATATTTTAGAGTGAGAGAGATTGCCCTAGAGTGAGAAGGTGTTCTTCAATAATTTTTCTTCAATTCTTGCTCAAGTTTTGGAAGATTAAGAAGGGAAGCTCACTAGGTCTTCATCCTAGAGGTAAGATTCTACACCCTAAACCCTAATTTCAAAATCTTCTGAAAATGGGTAACTAGCAAGGTAATATTTGGGCATGAGAGTTATTTATTTTACATGCATGTATTATCAAAGGGTGTAGGAAGATTGTTAGGCTAAAAATGATAAAGATTGTGTTGCGGGATGATGGAATCCTTCATAAAAAGGACATTGAAATCTTCTGCACACCTAGTGTTTGATAAAATGCTCAAGTGAACTAGAACCATGATCATCTTCCAAACTTTGATTCAATTTGTTATATTTCTATAATAGATTGAAGTTTGCTAAGAATTCCGGAATGTTTTAGAGTTTAAGAAAGCTCAAGTGATGTATGTTGGCTAAACCCTTCTCTTAGAATTGAATCCCACGATATTCATATAAATTATGTAAGTCCCGAGTGATTCATTATGAAACTGGCTATTCCGAGTAAGATTGGGTTGAAAGATATATGTTCAACAAGCATCCCAAATGCTTTATTCATGTTATGTTACCAATTGAGGATGTGCTAAAATATGGGTTGTGCATTAATAATGTTTCGACTTTAAGCCAAGTTCAAATGAAGGCTATTATGCCAAATTTTGCGAAATATCTCTATGTGCCTTAGACTCTAAATTGCTCACGTCTGTACTACACACCTTGAATTGTATTTGTTATTGATGATGATAATGATATTTGAAATTCATAAGGTGAGCATGAAATTCTGAATATGGCCAACGTGCCAAGAATGATCTTATAATTATGGCCATTAGTGCCAATGAAATGAAAAGATGTGAAAGTAATATGAAATGTGATGATTGATATAAAATGGTTGATGTCTCAAATAAGATGGCCTAGCCGATCGGATCGTGATCGGATACCATGCCGCACACATGGTGGTGATTGTGCTGGAAATTGTAATTGAAATGATAATTGTGGTTGATGTCTCTAATGAGATGGCCTAGCCGATCGGGTCATGATCGGACTCCGTGCTAAGAGTACGGTGGTACTGGTTTTGTGAATAATGATATTGTGAATAATGGTATTATGGACAATGGTATATCGATACTAAAAATCTCCCAATGTGAGATATGGAAATTAATTTGAACACTGTCTTGATCCTAAATTGAGGTTTGATGTTGATTAATGCTTTCATTGATATTATGATAATCTTGTTTGTATTATTTGTCATTCTATTGAGACGGTGTTTAGTTATACATACTGGTGCTATTCGACGGTACTAACGTCCCTTTTTGCCGGAGGCGCTGCATCTTTAAATGGATGCAGGTGGTTCCATAGCAGGAGATATTGATCAGTGATAGCAGTACACCTACTTTCCAGCTGACTTGGTGAGCCCCACTTCATCCCGGGGTCATGTATCTTTTGTTCTTTGTGTATTCTGTTTGAGGTATAGCCGTGGCCTTGTTGACGGCATTATCATTGTTTATCTTTATCTATAGAGGCTCCGTAGACATAGTGTGGATTGTGTATTGGTGCTGGGAAAGACAAACTATGCTATGTTGTGGTTGTATTACTTGTCCATTTGAGACTGTAAAAATGGTGAAACTTATGGTAAAAAATTGGTAATTGCAGACATGACCACTTTATTATTTAATTAAGAAAAATATATATTCTCTTTATTCATGAATGAGTTTCGATAGAAGGAATCTAACAGGCTTGCTCGGTCGGGTTCACTCGATTGAGCGCCGGTTGTGCTCCTCGGTTTTGGGGCGTGACAAATCCATGAGGGAAGCACAAATTATTCCGCGGATTATCAAGTAGCTCGTCACATCTCTTAATAGCGAGTCTATCATCCTATTCAAGTCTAATCTCAAGTCATAACGCGAAATAAAGGAATTAAACTAGCAAAGATAACTCAAATAGTAAATTTATAGCACGGCGTGAACCTAAGTCTACCCGGACATAATCAGAAATTCTAGCATACGCACGGACACCCGTCACCTCATACATGTGTAGCTCCCACAACATGTAGCGCATAAGAATATAACACCTACGGGGTAAATTCCCCCTCACAAGGTTAGACACGAGACTTACCTCGCTCCGAAGTTCTATAACCGGCTCTCACGCCTCTCTAACATCTCAAACCAATGTTCATCGATCTGAAACTAGTCAAACAATGTGCAAATCAATCAAAATATACTCCAATGCGTATAATTTAACAATTTATAATGCTTCTCAACTCCGTTTGAAAAGTCAACAAAGTCAACCCTCGGGGCCATATGCCCGGATTGCAAATATTTTCGAAGATAAACTTTACCCATGATGCCACGAACTCCAATATATGATTTATTCCAAATTCTATGTCTAATTTCGTGGTAAAAATCTACAAATACCAATTTCTAAGTTTCTTTCAAAATCACACAATTTCTACTAATTTCCATGTTTAAATCCTTGTAGAATCCATGTAATTAGCTAATAATATGTGGGAATTACTTACCTTGCAATAGATGATGAAAACCTCTCCTTGAAGCTCTCTAAAAATCGCCCAAACCAAGAGAGAAATGAACAAAATCCCGACTTAAAACAATCTGCCCAGGCCCTTGCTCTTCGCGATCGTGAAGGCCAAATTCAGCTACCCCAGATTTCCCTCTACGCGAACGCGATAACAGCCACGCGATCGCGAACCTCTGCCTGATCAGCCTACGCGAATGCGATGGCCAAACCTTCATGCCTCAGGCCAATGCCTTCTACGATCACGAACGTATCCTTGCGATCCTGAAGGACAACCTCGCTTGCTCCCAGTCAACACTACGCGATCGTGATGAACAACCCAAACACCAGAAACCAACAATCACAAACAAAGGGAAGATGGTCCAAAGCCACTCTGAATCTCACCCGAGGCCCCCGGGACCCTGTCCAATCATACCAACCAGTCCCAAAACATAACACGAACTTGCTCGGGGCCTTATATTACACCAAACAATATCAAAACCACGAATCGACGATCAAGTCCCCTATTTAACTTCCAAACATTCAAACTTCGACGAACGCATCTGAATTACTTAAACATTCCGGAATGACGCCAAACTTTACGTATAAGTCATAAATCACAATACGAACCTATTCCAAGGCTCGGAACCTCAAATGGACATCGATAACATCAAAATACACTTCGAACCAACTTATGAAAATCTAAAACTTTCAAAATACCAACTTTCCATAATAAGCGCCAAAACGCTCCCGAACCATCCGATACTCAACCCGAACACGCGCCCAAGTCCGAAATTATCATACAAACCTATTGGAACCTTCAAATTCTGATTCTGAGGTTGTTTGCTCAAAAGTCAAACCTTAGTCAACTCTTCCAACTTAAAGCTTCCGAAATGAGAATTTTCCATTTGAATCAACTCCGAACTTCCCAAAATTCAATTTCGACTACGCGTACAAGTAATAATACATGAAGTGAAGCTACCCAAGTCCTCAAACCGTTGAACGATGCGCTAGAGCTCAAAACAATCGGACGGGTTGTTACATTCTCCCCTACTTAAACATACGTTCATGCTCGAACGTTCCAAGAACGGTTCTGGAGTTGTCCATAATCACTGTTTAACACCTTGTGCACCTCGCCGTGCCGCTACAAGTGAGCACATTAGCTCGCGCCAGACTGAAATTTCTCCTTATAACCTTAGCTAACAAGCCTTAGAACCAAATTCCAACATCCAGAATTCTCCGCGGGACCCGATTCTAACATATGAACACCGTATCAATCACTACACATTGTTCCAAAATATGATCATGCACCTATGCTGAAATAACATCATGCACCACACAAGTCGTCTGCCCATAATAGCATACTCCGACCACAATAGCTGAAATTTCACGAATCCGGTGCCCGCAATACACCTCATATAACACATATAAGCCCTATCCCAACTCTCGCAATACTACCACGATGAGAGAGATGTGTAAAACTCATACCCACCTGCCAATTCAATAGATCATGGAGTCTCTCCTCCTGACAAGAACCATTACCTCATTCTGAACTGAATAATGATATTTTCACTTTAATATGCCCTACATAACTTTGATCGCACTGATCTCAGGTCCAATAATCTCGTCTCACCCAGTACAAGCTACTCGGGCAATAAGCCACCTCAAACACCGTCTACAATCTCATACATCTCCATCAAAGCGCCAACAAGCTACAACTCGAATATGACTCATGAGGAAGAACAAACTCTGATAAGGAACTACCCAGCCCGCGTATGAATAAAATGGCCAACGGATGCTATAAACCTTTCTCGGAGATGAGAAACAAGACACACAAAAATTAGTATAAGGAACCGTACTCAACATCTCGCTGTTGTGGCATGTAACCCGATCCAAGTATGACATCATTGTGGCGTGCAACCCAATCTATACAATATACCCGTGGCGGCGTGCCACCCAATCCAAACAATGTACCCATGGTGGCGTGCCACCCGATCCACACATAACGACCAATAAGGAAACATCCATCAAGCCGAAATGCTTATACTTACAAAATGCCCGAATGTCGGTCACAAGCACGCCAAGTGCATAATACAAATTCTGGGGAGACAGACAGCACCATAACCCAAGCACGACTAAGGTACAATAAATGACCTACATCTCAAGAGCCATCTTGCTCATACAACACCACAATCTACACAGGATCATAACACACATGCAAATAATCAAGTCGTCTCACAACCCACCTAGCACAATAGAGTATTACATGGAATAGCTGACAACGGGAATAACATCCAACGCTCGAACACTCCTCCATAAGTGGTACTATGCTGAATGAACACATCCGATCTGATGTAAATCTACTAGCGGACCTTAAGCCGATTCCTCTTGTCCCAGACCGGGCTAATAACCTTCCAAGAATCCCATAATAACCCTATTCATAACACATAAGAGTAGTCGTCCAATCCGGAACAAACTCCCGCAGTCCACAACCAAAGGAATAGAGCGCCCTTCAGGCATAAACTCTCACATTAGCGATCGTACCCTAATCTCCATACTTGGTTTCAATCCTTAACAATCAAGTGACTAACATGTCACACTTATGCAATTTTCCCGTGGGTTATACTCCCACGACCTTTCGCACTAAGGTAGCAAGGCCTGCACATCTATACCTCTAGTCGTACAAATTATGTAAAGCAATTCAAGAATCCGCAAATCAGTAGTCAATGCATCTTCCATAGAACACCATTCTCAGGTGACACTAAGATAATGCTCGCTTACTCTGAACACCTGAATTCTTCCCTGCTCATCCGAGCTCGTGACATTCTTATCAACACCGAGCCACAACCTTGATCCTCAACTTCCGATTCCCATGCCTCTCACTGCACCTATCATGCCACTACGCGAGAGTACAAGAATTCGTCAAAACCCCTGAACTACTAGTAGAATAAACACTTCATTGACTAGAAACCTTTCACTTAACTCATTTCAGAAGAACCAATGCAACACGCAACTGAATTCCCATAACCGTAGAAAATACAAACCTCAAGTCGTGGTCTAAATAGCCATAACTCTTTCGGGATCCATTTATACATAACAAGGCCATTTGAATCATATACCTCCCAAATCAATCAAATCATGGTGGCTGTCAAGCCTGCACGTACAACCACAAACCACATGTATTACTTAACACTCCGAAGGAACGGATCATTACCACAATCATGTTGATTCAAACCATTACTAACCGACCCCACTTCTTCCAATTTACTCTTGACTTACCTTAGAAATAATAATAGCTTCATTCAAAACATAATGAAACCCAACATCACTCATTCCGAGTGACCCAATTCACGAGACCACGTCGTCTTAATACCTATGAACCATCTCATACCCTCTTTATGCGCACAATAGCATCTCCAACTGGTACACCCATTCTGAACGATCCCCTACGAATCTGAAGTTGTTTTCTTCCATCTCTCTAACATCGCACCTCAAACCCCCGGTGCTAACATAGAAACACTCCATGTTCCTTTCATAATCCACTTGCAAAAAATCAAACCTTAACGACCCAATCGTAGATGGTGAGCTCCCCCACTTAGTTTTAAGCTACAATCACATAAATGTAAAACCCGCAAAGATTCCTCCTTCTCAATTACCATGATCTCGCACCAATAATCCACCATATTTCTCGTAATCTCTTGTTAAACTTTTCATGAACATTCCGAATTATCAGCCACTATCGCATATTCGACCTCCTGCCAGGTAGTAAGTAGAACTCTTCGTAGAAACTTCATCAAAATCACGCAATCGCTAACCTGCTCACGGGAGATAACCCACATGTGGAATTCCATACTGACATCTTCCAACGACGCTGCACTGGGTACAACTACTACGAAATCAGTAAAATCTCCTGACCCCATGCTCGTCCATCGGTTGTATAAGTCTGTTCATTCCCCATTGACATCAACTGAAAGTCCGACAATACATTCCAAACTCGAAGTCACGTCGTATCCCATAACGATAATCAAGCTCTTACACCCCTAAACACTCTAAGCAAATTTCCTTCTGTCATATTCAACCTTCCTCAGTACAGTAGCCACCATTCCAAATAAAACTCGTAGACCTAGTCACTATCCACCATGATTCCCAAATTGCTCTAAACTTTTCTCAAGGCATGTGGCTCTCTTACCACATAATCCATATGCTACTCTGTCACTCCCACTTCGGTTAAACCATCTCCTTAAGCAACTTCTCGACCTTTGTTATTCATAATTGACCTGCTAGCGATTCAATCACCGCGAGACACCTCCCACCATGTTCTTCCTCATCCTTCACTTCCCAAAATATTGCCTCAAATCATAATCCATCTTCGTAGCACCCGAACGGGTAAATTTCCACCAACTCTGAGACTCCATAAGGATCATCTCTCTCGAGCCATCAACATTAGAAACACTGATTCGACTCTCAAGCCACCTTGCACCACTATATCTGATAATCGCTACTCAGGTACCATTCCACAACACCCTACCCTGAAGGAAGATCAAAGAAGACCATAACACCGACGAACCTTAATGCATTCAAACAAGGACGATGATACCACCTCACAAATAAGAACTCTACCACACTCGAAAATATCAAGTCTCGTTACTCCATCAACCAAAGTCTGAACATCCATAGTCTGATTGTCTTTACTCCGCTGGAATTAAATGTCGAACCTCCAAACCATGAACTAAGAAGTCCTCCCTTCGAGTTATTCACTGCCGCGACCTATAAATGATCAATCTACCATTCACAATATCACTGCATGATAAAAACGCACGAACATCATAACAATATGCACACAACCTCAAAACCATAGGCAATACTGATACAGGGCTAAAATGACAGAACCCCCTCCCACAAGACGACGATAATAACTCGCTCGAATATGCACGGAGAAACATCCGGCACGACTCTTGTAGTACCACTACAACTCCTCGATGCCCAATTGATAACAAGTGCTCCATGTCACATAAGATTGAGTAGGAAGGAAATAAAGGCATAAGCTTCAATAGAATCAAATAGCACGATGAGGAATCAAGAAGGGAAGTGCTCCTAACAGCCATGTAGCCTCTCAAAGATAAGTACAGAGGTCTCAGTATCGATCAGCAAGACCCTACTAGACTTGCTCATGACTCGTGAGACCCAAGTGAACCTAGAGCTCTGATACCAAGCTGTCACGACCCAAAATCTACTATATGTCGGGATGGCACCTAACGCCGCCGTTAGGCAAGCCAACGGCGCTTAATCAACTTAGTTACTCATTTTATTATTTTTGAAATCATCAATCCCATTAAATAAGTAGGGTAAGGTCTAAACTCTCAGAAAACCCGTGATTTTTATTTCCAACTTCTGTAGAAAATATAAATTATAAGGTGAAATGATAATAATTACGTGAACTATAATAATGAACATACAGTAGGAACCCCCAAAACTTGGCGTCACAAGCGCATGAGCATCTACTAAGGAGTACAATAATAATACAACATCTATCTAGAATACAAATTAGACAGGAGAATATAAATAACTCTGATGGAGACTCTGTATGCTACGGATCGTAATATGGAATACACCTCACCATAAAGTCCCCGCAATAGTCGCGCCTCTGCGCCCCAAAAGACCACCAGAAATATATATATATATATATATATACACACACACACACACACACACACACCTGAACAAAAAGTGCAACAAGTGTAGCATGAGTACGTAAATCAACACATACCTAGTAAGTATCTAGCTCAACCCCGGAGAGGTAGTAACGAGGGATCGACGTCGACACTTACTAGTTGTCCAATAAATCAAGTACAACAGAAAGTAAACAAGTATGAGGCATGGTAAAAATAGTGTAAACAAATTTAAGCACGTGGTACGATCCTCCTCTGAACAGTAAACGCAAGCCCTCAAGTATCGGTTACCTCCTCAACCGGAGTATATATGGAAAATGGTCCCCACCAAATAGATCGCCACAACTCAAATCAGGAAAACTCACAGATACGATGGCTTCTTGCCAAATATTACGCACAACGCTGGCGAGGCGAACGGCCTGATCCCATAAGAGTATTTATAGAAATGTCGAGGCGTACAGCTCTATCAACAACAACAACAACAATAACAATCCAGTATAATCCCACTAGTGGGGTCTGGGGAGGGTAGTATGTACGCAGACCTTACCCCTACCCTGGGGTAGAGAGGCTGTTTCCAAATGACCCTCGGCATCCTTCCCTCCAAGAACTCCCCACCTTGCTCTTGGGGTGACTCGAACTCACAACCTCTTGGTTGGAAGTGGAGGGTGCTTACCATCANGTAGAGAGGCTGTTTCCAAATGACCCTCGGCATCCTTCCCTCCAAGAACTCCCCACCTTGCTCTTGGGGTGACTCGAACTCACAACCTCTTGGTTGGAAGTGGCGTACAGCTCTATCCCATAATAATATGTACAATGCCAAGGGTCAAACGGCACGAAACATAGATGCATCTATTATACTGCCAAGGCGAACGGCCCGCTCCCATGAGAATATGATACTCTTGAGGCGAACGGGCCGATCCCATTAGAATAAGAAGCTTTAACGGGTCCTTGACCCTAGTCAGGAATATACGTGTGAGTTATGGAATTTTAAAAAAACTTTGCAATGAGTACGCACAACGCGGGAGAAATCCATGAGTGAAGAACACATTAATCCACAGATTATCAAGTTGCTCGTCACATCTCTACAATAGCGAGTATATCACCCTATGCAACTCTAGTCTCAAGTCGTAAAGCGAAATAAAGGAATTAAACGAGCAAAGATAACTCAAATAGTAAAATTATAGCATGGCGTGAACCTAAGTTTACCCAGACATAATCAGAAATTCTAGCATACGCACGGATACCCGTCACCTCATACGTGCGTAGCTCCCACAACATGTAGCACATAAGAATATAACACATGCGGGGTAAATTCCCCCCTCACAGGGGTAGAGATGAGACTTACCTCGCTCCGAAGTTTCATAACCGGCTCATGTGCCTTTCTTATACCCCAAACCAATGCCCATCGATCTGAAACTAGTCAAACAATGTGCAAATCAATCAAAATATACTCCAATGAGTATGATTTAACAATTTATAATGACTCTCAACTCCGCTTGAAAAGTCAACAAAGTCAACCCTCGGGACCACGTGCCCGGATTCCAAAACTTTTCGAAGATAAACTTTACCCATTATGCCACAAACTCAAATATATGATTTATTCCAAATTCCATGTCTAATTTCGTGGTGAAAATCCAAAAATACCAATTTCTAGGTTTCTTTCAAAATCTCATAATTTCTACTATTTTTCATGTTTAAATTTTTGTAGAATCCATGTAATTAGCTAACAATATGCGGGAATAACTTACCTTGTAATAGATGATGAAAACCTCCCCTTGAAGCTCTCCAAAAATCGTCCAAAGCAAGAGAGAAATGAGTGAAATGAGCAAAATCCCGACTTAAAAAAATCTGCCCAGACCCTTCCTCTTCGCGATCGCAAAGGTGAAATTCAGCTGCCCCAGATTTTCCTCTACGCAAACGCGACAACAGCCACGCGACCGTGAACCTCTACCCGATCAGCCTACGCAAACGCAAGCCCAGCTCCGCGAAGGCGAAGGCCAAACCTTCATGCCTCAGACCAATGCCTTCCGCGATCGTGAACGTATCCCTGCGGTCGCGAAGAACAACTTTGCCAGCCACTCTGAATCTCACCCGAGGCCCCCAGGACCCCGTCCAATCACACCAACCAGTCCCAAAACATAACACGAACTTACTCGATGCCTTAAATCACACCAAACAACATCAAAACCATGAATCGACGATCAAATCTCCCTTTTAACTTTCCAACATTCAAACTTCGACGAACGCGTTCGAATTATACTTAACTATTTCAGAATGATGCCAAACTTTACGTACAAGTCATAAATCATAATACGAACCTATTCCAAGGCTCGGAACCTCAAACGAACATCGATAACATCAAAATACACTTCGAACTAAACTTATGAAATTCTAAAACTTTCAAAATGCCAACTTTCCATAATAAGCGCCGAAACACTCCCGGACCATCCAATACTCAACCCGAACACGTGCCCAATTTCAAAATCATCATACGAACCTATTGGAACCTTCAAATCCCGTTTCTGAGGTCATTTACTTAAAATTCAAACCTTAGTTAACTCTTCCAACTTAAAGCTTCCGAAATGAGAATTTTCCATTAGAATCAACTCCGAACTTTCCGAAATTCAATTCCGACTGCGCGTACAAGTCATAATACATGAAGCGAAGCTATCCAAGTTCTCAAACTGCTGAACAACACATAAGAGCTCAAAACGACCGGTTGGGTCGTTAAGTGGTAGTTGATAGAACGAGAATAAGATGAGGGATAGGAAAAAAACTGGAAATTCTTGTTTACTTGATTCAAGATACACTATTGACAAGTGACACATTTGTTGATTTATTTTATTTTTGCGGAAAAGTTTTGATCTTGTTATGGTGTATGGTATTTGGTAGAACTAGAGAAAAATGTGGGACTGGAAAAACTGGAAAAATCTGATACAATAGAATATGGATTCAACCAAAGTTAAGTGTGATAGCAAACTTAATCTCTTTTATAGTTTGAGTACAGTTCCAATGAAAAACATAAAACCACCTTATAGAAATGCCTGAAGTTTGGATTTCAAATATCAATAGAATAAGATATTTTGTTGTTATCAAACACAGAGTTCAATGGAAGCAATGACAAATAAATATAAATAGAAAAGGAACGGGAGGAAATAGTACTAAAATTGGAACCAAATGATCTTGTTTTGTTCCTCAGTTGAGAAGAGATGTTTTTGCAGGTGACCCACTTTACCCATTTCTTGATTTTTGATTTTCTATGGAGGTTTGATCTTGTTGTGATATATGGAAGTTGATAAAACTAGAGTAAGATGTGGGGTTGGAAGAAAATATGGAAATTCCTTTTAACTTTATTCGAGTATAAAATAATCCACTTCATTTTATCTTGATTGTTCATTTTCTGGGAAGCTTTATTCTTGCTATAGTGTATGATAGTTGATAGAACTAGATGCATATGTGGGATACAGGAAATTGGAAATTCTTACGTAGAGACTGGAAGTGATCTATAGAACACAAATTTTATGACTACGATTCTTCTTAGCTGGTTTCTTGATTTATTGGAATAGGGAAATAATGGATTAACTTGGCATGTCAAGCATTGTACAAGAGAGTTGGACATTTTCAGGTTTATCTATTAACTCGTCCTTTTGCTAGGGTGGATCTAGTAAAGCCCGATGGGTGGTACTCTACCTGTAAGCTTCGGTCGAAACTCTGTGTATATCTGTATATATATGTAAGAAATATTGTATATATATTTACTAACAAATTTATACCACAGAATATCACTGTAACAAAAACATCAATGAGTGAGCTTGGAATTGTCAACTAGTTCGAAGTGTTCTATACGCTTCCTTAAACATCAGCAGTTGCCACGTGATCACGCCCAACTATGCCTTATAAAAAGGACTAAGCAGTCGTTGCAAATATATTCCGGCTAATAAGTCCGGAGTCGAATCTCACAAGGAATTAACCTATCAAATACAGCTACTAGACTCGCACAAATTCGCACAATCAATCTTCAGAAAGATTTAAGTAACAGATTGGTTTTTACTAACTAAATATTACGTAATTAAAATAAAATAATTAACAACTAACTACGAACGGGTTGTAAACAAGAATTGGAATGACCTAAGGCTGTAATTTCCCCTATTGTCGGAATCTTTTCCGCTACGTTTTCTACAAGTTTTCCTAAGTCTTCTCTACCGATCATGAGTACTCTAACTGTCGTAACTCTCTCCCGAGTAATTACTACAATTACTAAACATATTCTCCCGAAATAACATTGGGTGCCCTCACCCAATCAAAGAGCTTAGTTCCACACACAATGGATTTTTAAGAACATAGGATCTCAAGATAGACAAAACTCACTCGCTCTCAGAAATAACATTCATATGCTACAAATGATGCACCATAGGCTTGCCCTTAGTGTAATACTCTACGAATCGAGTTCATTCAGTCTAAGATCAAGTAGGACTTTCATTGGTTATAATGTAGGCTGCGGGTCGGGTATGATTCATTTGGATATGAGTGACTACACCTCCCTTAGTACTTTAATACATATACTTTAACACACATCCCATACTTGTGCCAAACCAAACATTTCACCTTCACTTCAATTTATATTACCCCATATTTCTTTAAGCATAATTACATTAAGAGTCGCCACTTTTCAACGAATATTCTCTCTCTTTTTTTTTCTTTTTTTTTCGATTCAAGCAGCTTTTACTTTTTCAAAACAGTTCACATTTCTCCTTATTTCATTGGTTCCACTCAAAAACCAAACCACTCACCCCACACTTTAACTTTTATAAATTTCATAACAATTCAAGTGCTCATTCGAGGTGAAAAGGTTCAAATAGACGGTTAATTCAAACAATTGGGTAAGGCTTGTAGTGTGGTGGTTGCCAAAGAAACAGGATTACAGGCTCAAAGGGGTTAAAGACGCTACATAACTTTTAGGTGGGTAAACTATATATATCTGGCTTAACAAAGAAATGTCTATATCACTTCTCAGACTGAACAAGACTACTATTTCGCTTTGCACACACAGAGGGCAAGTTCTAGACATCAAATGCAATGCACAGAATACATACAAAACTCACACACCCATGGCACATAACTAACTCATGATTAGTTTCATCGCGACACTCCAGTCAAAGCAGCTAAGCAAAATTAGGAATCTACGATTTAAGGTACTTATGCGAGAGTCAAAAATCGAGCTTAAGCGTCACAAACTTAGTACTAACTATTCTTAAGGAATAACAAAGCTAAGAGATATTGCTATAATTAAATGCATAGCTTCGTGGTTCCTACTCCTAAAAATTAAAACTAACTACGCCCGGTTTAACTAAAAGCCCCTGGAAAAGAACCGCGGCCCAAAGAAAAACCAAGGGGGAATTACTACACTACCTGCACACAACAAAAAAATAAAATCTTTTTGGTATTTTCTTTTGACTTACTTCCCTCAAGAAAACCGTTTGGGAGATCCATCGTCGGGATGAGTCCAACTCAATTTAAAGATTTTTTTTCTTTTTCTTTTTCTTTTTCTTTAGCCAAATCAATTACTAAACTACTAAAAACACATACTAACACAATTAACATTAAATAACTAAATGACTAAAATTAACCATGTACAAGTCCCCACCCCACACTTAGTTCATGCAATGTCCTCAGTGCATGCACAAAATGATAAAATACGAAAAATGAGTAGGGTGTGAAGAAACTCCCTGATCAAGCAACCTCTTCATCCTCTGAAGCTCTCCACTCCTCATCATGTTCGTCCTCCTCATCATCATCATCTCCCTCACCATCTGACTGCTCTGGCTCAGCTTCAGACTGCTCCGGTATGTTGATATCCTTATCATTGGGTAGTCTGTATCCACCTCCTAACCCAACCAGCTGCTGGGCATGAGCATTGAGCGAGTACCGGTGCTCCAATTCAGTCCTCTCCTCATATGTGGCATGTCGACCTCCTATCCTTAGCTGCAAATCCATCATCCCATAGAGATGGGCCATAAAACTATCATCTCGAGCATTGCGCTCGGTGCTTGTCAACGATGCCATGGCAGTCTCTTCTTTCAATCGGAGGCTAATGATGTCCGTTTGTTGTAGGGGCTGATCAATGGTGTGGTCAAACTCTGGCTCCTCCTCAACCTCTTCGTGTCTTAAGTACTGAGTTAGAAAATTGGCAAATGGCATTAGATCGATCTTTTTACTCGTTCTGACTACAGACATCTGGTAGCGGATCAGATGACCCACATTTAACCTTTGACCCGTCATGAGTAAGTAGAGACACAGGTCCTCTCATGGCTAATGAGTGTGTCATGATTGCACGGTAGGAGCCATGCATTTATCAGTTTAAGCCACATTTGGGAAACCTCTTGTGCCGATTAGTTATCTTATCCCGGACCCATGCTGCTGTAGAATTGGCACCACAAAGCATGTGTCTCAACTCTCTGTATGTAGGCTGGAGAATGAAGTGGTCTAATGGCTCCACGGGAACATCCGGATCACCTAAAAAGTTACATATGGCTGTGGGTGAGAAATCTATCAATCATCCACGAATCGGCACAAGCTGTTCAATACTCCGCGGATCAAACCCTGCATAAAATTCTCGGACTAAATTGAGATTAATGTTCCCTGTGTTCTTGAATACATAGCTCAACCCCATATTCTGAATGCCCCTCCAAATTGCCTGATACTTCTCTTGCAAGCTGCGTTCATTGATAGATGCTTCGGGGTGTACATGTTTAGGCCTACAATGCCTGTACCAATCCTTAGTGTGTGGTGGTATGTTGTTGATGCCAAACTCTCTTTGGCTTTGTGGTTGTTGACGCATAGCTTCTATAGATGCCACAGCTTGTACGCCACTTAGATTGGAGGTAGCCCCCCC
>AWOL01S0009904.1:87287-109085 GCA_000715115.1 Nicotiana otophora
TTTTCTCTTCTTTGGGGGAGGTGCTGAGGTCACCTTTACTTTAGCCGGCGTAGTAGAAGTAGCCTTGGCTTTTCCGGTGTCCTTTCTGGGAGGCATCGTTGTTCATACACAAATAAGCAGTAGTCAAATAAAACTGCATTACACACTACACACAAAATTGTTTTTTCAACTTCCCGAGGTTACTCAGACTTCACCTCGTCTTTCCTTAATATTAGAGTCAAAGAACAATACATGGGCTACCTGCGAGACACCCCACACTTAAGATTTTATCGTGGTGTATGACTTCATAACACTAGTCTATTAATCCCGGAGACTCGGGCTCCAATGGGGACAAGGAATGTCATTGAGGCATTATATCAAACACTTAACGTGCATTAGTGCCATGGTATTTCTTATGGACATGAGGGATTGCCTCATCCTCCCAAATCGGCTTGGGGGTTCCGTACTACCACATGTTTTCATAATCGCAGCACCATTCCTATGGGGTTTCATGGGGTTGGGGCACACAAACTTAATACCACAATGAAGAACAACCACCAATTTTTGTGTGCAATATTATACATGTACCTCTATCGAAATTGCAAAGGGAAGAAATGAAATCATACCTTTGAAGCTTTTGAGTGAAAGAAGCTGCCTGAGAATTTCTGATTAATGTGAAAGAATAGAAAGACTAAACTTGACTTCAATGGGGATAGGGGATACCACTATGGCAATGTGTTGTTGAGTGTTTGTGGGTGAGGGAAATTCATGTAGTGTGTTTGGTTGAGAGCAACATTGATGAGAAGATGTGTGTGTTTATGAATTTCTTTTCTAAAGCCTGATATGTTTTTGGTTTAAGTGAGGTTAGGGTTAATGTGAGGAAGTTAGACTAAAATAACGTGAGCTGGGCCGAAATAACTTACCTGGCGTCGCCTGGCCCAGTACCTGGCGTTAGCCAGGCATCGCCAGCCTAAGGCCAGGCAGACCCTGGCATTAGCCAGGCGTCTCCAGCCTAAGGCCAAGAAGACCCTGGCGTTAGCCAGGCGTATCCAGCCTAAGGCCAGGCAGACCCTAGCGTTAGCTAGGCGTCGCCAGCCCTAGCGCCTGTTGTCCGTCAGGTGATGGTGAAACCTTGTTCGACTTGCCCAACTCACCTGCAAACTTGTTAGTACCTAAAAACAAAACCAAAACAAGGAAAAATTCTAACTACACTAAAAATCAACTATGAATTAGGTTGCCTCCCAACGAGCGCCTGATTTAACGTCGTGGCACGACGCAGATAATTACACTTAAGGCTCGCTTAACCTTGGTGGCTCGAGCAAATGAGTCACCAACACTACCTTCACATCTTCCATGCCCAAATAATGTTTTAACCTGTGCCTATTGACTCTAAACGTGTGAGAGTCACTTGATGCAACAATCTCTATGGCTCCGGTGGGGTGAATCTCCACCACACTAAATGGTCCCGACCATCGTGACTTTAACTTACCCGGGAATAACCTCATCCTCGAGTTGTATAGAAATACCTTATCTCCGGGTTTAAAACTCCGCTCAAGAATATTTTTATCATGCATTATTTTCATTCTCTCCTTGTATAATCTTGTGCTCTCAAAAGCGTGGTAACGAAATTCATCAAGCTCGTGCAGCTCTGTGACTCTACTTGTGCCCGCAGCTTCTATATCAAGATTCAACTGTCGCAGTGCCCATAAAGCTCTATGCTCCAACTCCACTGCTAGGTGACATGCCTTCCCAAATACTAATTTATATGGCGTCATACCAATCAGAGTTTTGAATGTTATACGATAGGCCCAGAGTGCATCATCTAACTTTCTTGCCCAATCCTTTCTTGTAGCATTCACAGTCTTTGTCAAAACACTATTTATCTCTCTGTTCGACACTTCTACTTGCCCACTCGTTTGAGGATGATATGGGGTGGAAACTTTGTGACGCACACCATACTTTTCTAACAGCTTTGCGAAGGCTCGATTACAGAAGTGAGTGCCTCCGTCACTGATTATCGCCCTCGGAGTGCCAAATCGGGTTAATATATTCTTTCTCAAAAAGCCAATTACTCCCTTAGCATCATTTGTCGGGAGCGCTGCAGCCTCCACCCATTTTGACACGTAGTCCACAGCTACGAGTATATATTTATTGCTATATGAGCTGACGAAAGGCCCCATGAAATCGATTCCCCACACGTCAAACACTTCTACCTCTTGAATTGGGTTCATAGGCATTTTATGTCAACGGAAAATATTCCCAGTTTGTTGGCATTCGTCACAACCTTTCACCCATAAGTGTGCATCCTTGAACATTGTTGGCCAGTAAAAGCCTGATTCCAGCACTTTCGTGGCGGTCCTTACTCCTCTGAAGTGGCCACCATATGGTGATGCATGACAAGCCTACAAAACAGAAGATTGATCTATCTCGGGGATACATCTCCGGATCATGTTATCAACATAAATTCTGAATAGGTAAGGCTCATCCCAATAATACATGTGACAGTCACGAAAAAACTTTTTCTTTTGAACAGAGGAAAGATCATAGGGGATAATACTACTTGCCAGGTAGTTTGCAATGTCTGCATACCATGGCGCTTCCTCTAATATCACTGCTAGCAATTGTTCATCTGGGAATGTCTCAGTTATATCTTCTACCTCAACTTTCTTTTCAGCTCCCTCGAACCTTGAAAGGCGGTCTTCCACTTGGTTCTCTGCCCCTTTTCTATCACGGATCTCCAAATCAAATTATTGTAGCAAAAGAACCCAACAGATCAAGCGTGGCTTTGACTCCTTCTTTGCTATCAGGTACCTAAGTGTTGCATGGTCAGTATAAACAATCACTTTTGAACCAATCAAATAAGACCTGAATTTGTCGAATGCAAACATCACAGCCAACATCTCTTTCTCAGTCACGGTATAATTGAGTTGTACACTGCTCAGCGTTCTACTTGCATAGTAAATTGGGTGCACCAGTTTGTCCTTCCGCTGCCCCATGACTGCTCCTATAGCATAGTCACTTGCATCACACATGAGCTCAAATGGTTGCTCCCAGTTGGGTGCAACGATGATTGGTGCAGTCACCAGTCTCCTTTTCAGCTCCTCTAAGGCTAACCTGCAGTCATCAGAAAACACAAAAGAATGATCCTTTTCAAGGAGTTTACATAAGGGGTTAGCAATTTTTGAGAAATCCTTTATAAATCGCCTGTAGAACCCGGCGTTCCCAAGGAAACTTCTTACTGCCTTAACTAAAGTGGGTGGTGGCAATTTCTCAATCACCTCAACCTTAGCATGGTCAACTTCAATACCCTTACTGGACACTCGATGCCCCAGCACTATACCTTCTTGTACCATAAAATGGCACTTCTCCCAGTTCAACACTAAATTTGTCTCCACACACCTTTTTAACACTCTTTTTAAATTGTGCAGACAGTCTTCAAATGAATCCCCATCATAGAGAAATCATCCATAAAGACTTCCATAATATCTTCAACCATGTCGGTGAATATGGCTAATATACACCTCTGAAAGGTGGCAGGTGCATTGCATAGGCCAAACGGCATTCTCCGAAAGGCAAAGATGCCATACGGGCAAGTGAATGATGTCTTCTCTCTATCCTCAGGGGCTATGGAAATCTGATTGTACCCCGAATATCCATCCAAAAAGCAGAAATGAGACCTCCCTGCCAGTCTATCCAATATTTTGTCAATGAATGGTAAAGGAAAATGGTCTTTCCGGGTGGCTGTGTTCAGTTTTCTATAATCCATACAAATTCGCCAACCCGTAACTGTACGAGTTGAGATCAACTCATTATTATCATTGGGCACTACAGTCATTCCACCCTTCTTTGGCACACACTGAACTGGGCTAACTCAATTACTGTCAGAGATTGGGAAGATGATTCCCGCATCTAACCACTTGATCACGTCTTTCTTCACCACTTCTTTCATGTTGGGGTTCAGCCTTCTTTGATGTTCTCTGGAAGGTTTGTTCCCATCTTCCAATAGAATCTTATGCATACAAAATGTCGGGTTGATCCCCTTAATATCTGCAATGGTCCAGCCAATTGCAGTCTTGCATTCCATTAACACCTGCAAAAGTTGTTCTTCTTGCACATCTAACAAACTGGATGAGATAATAACAGGTAAAGTGAATTTAGGTCCCAAGAAAGCATACCTGGGGTGAAAAGGTAACGGTTTTAGTTCCAACTGTGGTGGCTCTTCAATTGACGGCTTAGCTGGAGGTGTTTTTCTTTCTTCCAAGTGTAAGGGCTCGAATTCGAGCTCTCTTTTCCAGTACCCTCGCCCTTCAAGGGCCAAAACCCACTCTGTCAAGTTTTCATCATTCATTTCTTCTAAGTTCATAAGACATGCTGCTAGGGGGTCTTTTGCATTCAGAGTCTCATCTTCCTCCTCCAAGATCACATCCACAGCTTCTATCAGAGAGCAGTTAGCAAACTCACTAGGTCGCCGCATAGATTTTTGCACATTAAACGTTATCACTTCATCGTTCAATCTCATCTTTAGCTCTCCAGTTTCACAATCAATTAGGGATCTCCCAGTGGCCAAGAATGGCCTTCCCAAAATTATGGGAGTCTCCTCGTCAACCTGGCAGTCTAAAATGACAAAATCTGCTGGGAAAACAAATTTCCCCACCTGTACTAATACATCATCAACGATACCAGAGGGCCTCTTCACTGTCCGATCGGCCAGCTGTAACAACATAGACGTGGGTCTAGCTCTTCCAATGCCTAACCTTTTATAGATAGTCAAGGGCATCAAGTTTATGCTTGCCCCCAAATCACAAAGTGCCTTAGCAAACGCATAGTTTCCTATTGTGCATGGGATTGTGAAACTCCCTGGATCAGATAACTTCTCAGCTATGGGTCTTGTCACAACAGCACTACATGTCTGAGTTAGTGTAACCGTGGCCAAGTCTTGAAAGTCGAACTTACGAGACATCAAGTCCTTCATCATTTTTGCATAACCAGGCATTTCCTTTAAGGCATCAATCAATGGAATGTTTACCTGAATTTGCTTCAACATCTCCAAGAATTTCTTATATTGCTCATCTTTTTTATATTTAGCCAATCTTTGGGGGAAGGGTGTTGGAGGCCGCTTCTTTAATGTGCTTTGATTTTGAAGCTGCTCTGGCACTGTTTCTGCTGCCTTCTCTTGCTCTGACTCAGTTTACTTCGCGACATCTTTTTCCTTGCTTGTTTGGGCTGGCACATGTTGTACCATCACCTCTGTTAACCCTGTTGAGTCATCTATCTCGATGGGTACAGGCACAAGTGTTTCAGTAGGCCGGCTTTCGCGAGCCATCTCTTACTCCAGATCTAGGTCTCTACCATTTCGTAGACTCACTGCCATAAGCTGTTTCGAGCCCTGTTATTTTGGATTGACTTGTGTATCTGCAGGTAACGCCCCTTGGGGACGATTGTGTAGGGCCATCGAAATCTATCCTAATTGAATCTCAATACCCTTTATTACTGATTCATGCGAGTCTACCCTCGGTTGCATATTTCCCGTGGACCCAATCAATTGTTGCAGCATTCTTTCAAGTTTAGTAAACCCATCCTCTGGTCTCATAATCTGTTGTTGTTGAGGTTGTTGATAAGTCAGCTGCTGATTTTGCGGGATGTAGCCTTGTTGCCTTTGGTAAGGCGCAACTTGACCTATTGGTCGCATAACTCCAGCATTGTTGTTGTTATTGTACTGCTGCTGCGCTGGTCTATATTGTTGATTATGTTGACCCCAATTCAAACCACCTTGCCTCTGTCCCCCATAGTTGGCTACATAATTCATATCTTCATGATATTGCTGGTTGTCACCTTCCGCACTCCACGAGCAAACATATGGTTGGTTAATGCATGGTGTATATAAGCCCCCATTAGTTGTGTCAACTATGTGAACCTACTGCTTCTGGCCTGATTCATCAATCTTTTTGGTTAGGATACTCATTTGTGTCATTAGGGTGGCCACATTCTCAGCTATGGAGTTGTTTGGATCCAACGCCACTGAGTGAACTACCGGAGTGATCGTGGAAGCTCTAGTCATCCATCCTGAGTTTTGTGCCATATTATCAAGTAGGATCTTGAATTCTGGGAATGTTTTACTCAGAAATGCTCTACCCGCTGAAGCATCAACATTGGCCTTTAAGCTGTCAGCCAGTCCCATGTAGAATCTCTGCCCCAATATCTGATCTGGGATATCATGATGTGGACACTTAACCAACATACCCTTGAATCTCTTCCATGTTTCTTGTAGTGATTCTGTTGGTCTCTGCCTGTAGCTCAATATATCATCAATCTGTTAGGCAATTTTATTTGGTGGGTAGAATTTGTTCAAAAATTGCTTGACTAATTCCTCTCAAGTAGTGATAGAATTTATGGGGAGCAAATTAAGCCAAAGTCTGAGCTTCTCCTGCCAGCGAGAATGGGAACAATAAAAGCTTTATTGCGTCCGGTGTTACGTTGGGTTGACTTTGCATTAAACATATTGACATGAAATTCTTTTGGTGCTGTTGAGGATCTTCAATGTGTGACCCAGAGAACAATCCCTTGTTCTGCAACAAATGTAGCATGTTATTTATGATTTGGAATGATTCTGCTTGTATCTGAGGGACTGCAATTGCAGTTGCCAGATTGTCGGTGGTGGGTTGCCCAATCATATAATGTTGTTTCTGGTACAAGAGGCACCGCATCCCGAATGTTTGGTTCATTCTCATTGTTTCTATTGTTTATTGGATTTTCTATTCCGTCAGCTATGTTTGGTTCGATTTGTTCTCTCGAGTTTCGTTGTTGTTTGCTTCTCTTGTTTGCATGATTTAGTGCCTTGAAACCTTTCTCAAAATCTGATATCGCTTCAAGCAATTCACCAGTTCTTGAGGAATTCCTAGGCATGCACCTGTAACACCCAAGACTACAAATGTTAAAATTTCAATGTATTTGGTTTAGAATGGGAAAAATTGACTACACTAAGAATTCTAGCACTTCTTTTAGCTGTAATTAATACCATTAATTCCACGGCAACGGCGCCAAAAATTTGATCACGCCCAACTATGCCTTATAAAAAGGACTAAGCAGCCGTTGCAATTATATTCCGGCTAATAAGTCCGGAGTTGAATCTCATAAGGAATTAACCTATCAAATACAGCTACTAGACTCGCACAAATTCGCACAATCAATCTTCAGAAAGATTTAAGTAACAGATTGGTTTTTACTAACTAAATATTACGTAATTAAAATGTAATAATTAACAACTAACTACGAACGGGTTGTAAACAAGAATTGGAATGACCTAAGGCTGTGATTTCCCCTATTGTCAGAATCTTTTCCGCTATGTTTTCTACAAGTTTGCCTAAGTCTTCTCTACCGATCATGAGTATTCTAACTGTCGTAACTCTCTCCCGAGTAATTACTACAATTACTAGACATATTCTCCCGAATTACGTTAGCTAGCATTAAGCACAGCTCACTCAGATCGCACCAAGGTTTCGTTATCCCTAAACCCACCTTTAAACCTCCGTATTGATCCCTCATATACGTTTAGGAGTGATGTTGTTCAACAACTACCTAAATATGCACTCTCTCTCGAGTAATACATACTAAATAGGCACGGCTAATTGAAGGCCCTTCAATCAACCACAAGAATAATATAGTTGAACAAATAGAGAAAATACTACGGTAAATCTATATTAACATAACAAGAAAATCATCATTCAATAGGTTCCATCAAAACCCTAGATTAGGAAGTTAGCTACTCATACTCATAATAACAATATCCAAAATATTTTGCATAATTAAAATAGAGAGTAAAGATAAAAAGATGTAAAAATGATGATTCTAACTACAAGGAGTGATTCCACAAGCTCTTCTTGCCTCTAGCTGCCCAAGAACGTCCTTCCAAGTGGTGTTTTAGGTCTATTTATATGTGTAGAAGAAACCCTAAACATGTGGGCCGAGTCCTAGTCAAACCCGGAATGAATTAAGTCTTCAAAACTCGGATTGGACCTGGCCTCAGGCCTGGCTTCGCCAGCCTAACGCCTGAAATTTGGCTGGTCTCGCCAGGCTAAAGCCTGGTTCAGCCTGGCCTTAGGCTGGCCTCGCCAGGCTAAAGCCTGGTCCAGCCTGGCCTTTGGCTGGCCTCACCAAGTCTCTCCTTTTCATTGTTCTCGAGCACACCTTTGACGTTTAAGTATCTGTTTTGCTCTACTTTCATCTCCAATTCACCTACACATAAAATAGACTTCATTATGCGCAAAAGTATAATTTATTATTAAAGCATGTAAAATGCAAGGCACATAATGTACAAACTATGGAATTATAGCCTCACATCAGCACGTCATAACGGCAAATGGGGCAATTATGCCTCTTGTCGAACCAGTTTGTAATGCAAATATGTGAGCAAGGCAGGCACAAAATCTTTTTCCACGCCATCCCAAGTTTGTCAAAACAAATCACACAGTCATCATTCAAACACTCATCTTCATCTATATCCATTCTCTCTGGCAGCTGCATTATGGATGACTTACTAGCAGGTATCATTCTATTGAATAGCGGGACAATACATCTTCTTCTTCAACAACCCTCCCATCCCAAACATATTCAATTTTCAGAGTTAAACCAACCGAAATCTCCAAGTTTTGGCAAGTAGTACCCTTGTTCAACTCACGACCAACAAATTTATGTACCTGGCCTATCAAATAATGTATGAGATCCTGGTAATAAAACTCAAACTTGTCATCCCAGTTCTTTAGATTCCCGCGCACGACACGGTTGAACATGTCATAAGGGTATAATCTGAGATGAAGTGATTTGGTCTCAGTTTGCTGATATTCACCCATATGTTGGAGTTGTGCAGGCCAGTGATGTGGTAGTATATACCAAAAGTCTTTACGAGTACGAAGGTAAAATTGAAGTGCTAAAGTGGGCAAATTATTAGGAGGAGGAGGAGAAATATTATTATCGTAATTGATTCTTAGTTCTTGTGGTAGAGATCGAGTGTGGCAGTGTAGGTCCACGAAGCGACGGTGAACGTGCTCTTCGAAATTAGCAGCGTCCATTAATTGCGATATGTGAACTAAAGCGTGGTCTCAACCCCTAGTCTTATAGCTGAGGACAAATCCTAAACCAACTCAACTTAGGAACAAATCCTAAACCAACTTTACTTAGGAATCTGGATTTGATAAGAAAAGGGTTAAGCAATTCGGTCCTAATTAAGAAAGACCCAAAATATTAACAGGAAATAAACAAAAGTAAATCGAATACCTTTTCCATTTAAACGGATTAATTATTCTATATAGGAAGAATTACAAAAGTAAATTCATAACATGTGAAAACTGTTTAGTAAAATAATTCACTTTTCTCTTTTGGCAGGTTATTGCCTTTTATGTCCTTATGAATGACTTTCACTTTCACAAGGCACAACTTCTCTCCTTATAATATGGGCCCGCCTTACTGTGTGATAGTTTGTCTATTGTCGATTGTGTCACTTTGAAGTTTGTCAATTATTAGTTTCAGCTGAAAAATTAAATAAATACTTGCTCCCAATTATATCATTTGACTTTAAAGATTCTGGCTCTTCTGTTAAGAAAAATATTTAGTTGCAATTTATAATCTTTAAAGAATGTAGAGGTGTAAAGTCCTCCCTCCGTTCACTTTTAATTGTCCACTTTTGACTTTGCACTCTCTTTAAAAAATATATGAAGTATGTATTTTACCATTTTACCCATAATAAAGATTGTATTTTCAAAAGTCTTGGGAAATAATTTGGGGAATGAGTAGTTAATGATAAGGGTACAACGGGAAAAAAAATTAAGAATTTAATTTGTTTAAGTTAACAGGTTCTAAATTAATAAATTATATATATTCGATGAATTTCTTAAGACAAATGGTTTGAACAAAAGCTACCGGGTTCGGCCGAACTTGTAGCTTACTTTCTAGCTTCACCCTTATTTCCGGATAAGTTCACTTGCATCGTGTGGGATGAAGTATCAATGGCCAAAAGACAATTGTTAGAGGCTTTTGATTTACTATTGAAAGATCTAATGGATACAAAGAGGATTTTATTCAAGAAAGTTTGTTATGTTCTCACATCTGGAATCAACTTGAAAAATTGTGATTATCAGTAAATATGCGAGCGAGAACGGATCCTACCTTTTGTGAATATTTGATGAAAATAGGGAGCGGAAAGAAAAAATAAATTGCCAAGGTAAGATTGAAATTCCTGAATGTTTTGTTGTTCCTTTTATTAGTGAAAAAGAATCGTTAAATCTTTTATTTAGAGTAACTTATCCAAATTTGTATACATCTTCTTGAGATATGTCTTCTATGACTTCTCGTGTTATTCTGACAACAAAAATGATTTCATTGATGAAATAAATTATATGCTCATAACTCAATTTTTGGGTGATTCTAGAACAGATGTTGCATTTGATGAAACTATTGAAACGAATGATCAAAGTCAATATGAAGATCTTGCATAGCTTACACCCTCTTGGTTTACCTCTGTATAAATTAACTTTGGAAAAAAAAAATATGTTATGTTATTGTGGAATTTAAATCCATGCGAAGGTTTATGTAATGGTACACGACTTATATGTTGTAATTTCGAAAAGAATGTTATAAGTGCTAAAATTGCAAGCGGTTATTTAAAAGATGCACATGTATTTATTCCGAGGATACCGTTGTTATCGTCGCAAGATGAACAACTACCTATTCCTTTTAAAAGAACACAATTTCTTATTAGATTATGTTTTGCTATGGCTATAAATAAAGTTCAAGGTCAAACATTAGATTTTGTTGAAATTTATTTACGGGGCTGTTTTTTCGCATGATTAGCTTTATGTTGCTTTATCACGAGCAAAAAAACTCAAATTCTGTAAATATTGATAGCAACGACGATTATACAACACACAATATAGTATATGAAGAAATCATTCAGGCTGGAGTTTTATAAATTGACAGTTATACTATGAGCAGCTAAGCTATGATACTACTTGGACGCAGCAGTGGCTAACAGGTAAGTAAATTTCTTCTTGAATGGATGGATGACCTGTTAAACATTCTAATCAACAGAAATTTGAATGGCTTCCCAGATTCTGTTAACTATATGAAATGAGATACATTAGTTGTATTAAATATGAAATAGCTATTAACTTGACAGTAATGCAGATTTGGAAAATATGAATAGGGAAAATCAGATGAAGAGAACAGAGGAGAAAGTCACAGAGGAAAACAGAGAGGCGGTGATAAGATGAAGATGACACTACAGAGAACAGCAGTAAAATTTGCTAAGCACGCACGCGTCAAAGCGAGAAGGAAAGTGTGTATCTTATTTTGTAAAAGCTGGAGTGCTTAGGGTTTTTTTCTAATTTTTCAGCCAAATGCTATATTGAAGAATAGGGGCAAAACAGGAATAAAGTGGAGTTTTATGGGATTTTTTCTAAAATCACATTGACAGGAAGCTGCAGTCGATTCCCCTTTCTATAAAGTAGTTCTAGAATTTTTGAGGAAAAATTACTTATCTGGGAACAAAAAACCATTTCTATAACATGAAGCTAAAAACTGAAAGGAAAACGAAGAATGGGGGCATTCTCTTTAATAAACAAAATCCAATATTCACCACACAGAGTGACACAGATACAAGGCCACATTCAATACCAAGGTTCTTTAACAAGCTGAGCACAGAAAAGTTGAACGAAAACACTCCCTATGATAAAATTAACAGACAGAAGTCCCAGAAAAAGTGAATTTGTTGAATTGTCACTTGTACAAGATTATACATTTAAGGCAGATTAGTGGAACTCGTGCAGCAACACGCTGACAATACAAAAGGTAAAAACTGGGTTAGAACTTTATTTTCTGTACAATATGCTCATCCAACACAATTATCTGAGAAAGATCTTCATCAAATTCCTGGCCGAAAATGACCAGACATTTATCTCAGTGTATTATTCTCTTCCAGTGAAAAGCCACAGAAAATCCTCCCCTTCCATTGTACAAATATTGCCACCAACATAACTTCTATCCAGATAACTCAAAGCCTCTGACAAGCTATTCATTTGGATCGGTTTCAACAGACACAGGATCAGGCTGTAAATTTTCTGAACCAATATCAGGGAAAACCTCAGATTGCAAAGAAGGAACAATGTTATTTACATGCAACCATGTCAATTCCCATAAGCTATCTCCACCAAGGGCGCTCCTCTTAACAAGTACCCCCTTAGACTTCATTACAGACAAGGTGTTCTTCAGGAGTTCAGGGACTAGTTCCTGAAGCTTTTCACTTTTTTTACCTCTAACTTTCACCTTCATACATTTTTCCATCCTGTTGAGGACGCCCAACCACAGTTTACAGAATGTGGTCAATTGAGATAGCTCATAAAGCAACTGGTGAAACACTTTAGTAAGGAGCTTTAAGGCAAGAACAAGTGTCTCTTCCATGTTCCGATAGTCTTTTTGTGATGCGAGCTCAATCAAGTCATCCAACATTGTGAAAATGACCATATCAAAGCACTGCAACCAGATACCATGTGGAAAGTAAATTTCATGCTCTCCGGTCAAGCACATTTGTAGGGATGAAAGAGCATGATTCCTAACTTCTCTCTGATCCAAACTAACTTTCCTCAGCCCCTGTACAAGCCTCAGCCACATCTCCCCAATATCTTGGGACAACTTCACAGCTTCAGTCTCTGCCAGAGCTTCCCTAGTATCTTTGGACCAGCGTGCTAAACAAGCCACTGAACCTGCCATCAGATCCACTGCCCGACCAGGTCTATCAGCAGGTCCAACACGAGACTCTGCAAAATTTCTTGCTGCATCGAGGCAAAGAACATAATTAGCTGGAGACAAATGGGCTCCATCAGACATAATAAAAACCAGAGCGTCAAATCCTGCTTCAGAAGCTTCTGGATGTCTTGCTGTTATGGAAAGTAAAAGGGTAATAGTTCTCCATCCCATTTGAGAACGAATGTGTGTGGCATTTGCTTTAACCAGACGACTGACTTCCTGTGTAATCTGCTCACAGTATGCATCAGCAACGCGGGCGTCAAGCTTGAGAACAAGTTGTAGTGATCTCAAAAGTTCATCAGCTAAGTTCTCTTTATAGGGAAGCAACCTCAGGCAGATGCGGAGGAGTCCAAAAACAGCTTTCTCAATCAAAGCACAAGGCATTACTGTTGAGTGGACAATATTAGCTATATGCTCATAAACTCCCTGCCAAAGAAGTCTTATTCTATCTCTGTTGTTCAAGGTAATTGCAATCAGCAGTTCCAAGCAGAACACTGCTGTGTCTTCATCTTCAGGAGAACTACTACCCTTCTGAGGTCTCCCTGCAACCCATATGAGTGCCCGTGCCAACTGTAGCAAAGAATCAGCTAGAAGAAACTTACTTTCTGTAAAGATGTTATCGATGTGACACTTCTGAATTGTCTGCAGTGTGCTATGGTGAGCAGCGAGTTGTTGCTCAGTAGGTTGAGACCTTGGCTCTTCAGTATCTAAAGATAGGAGCTGACTAAATCGCCCCATAAGTCCTGAAGATCTTCTAGGAGTACCTATGGATTGCATATGAGTGGAAGATAACGAATTAGGTAGGGGCTTCCCATGTCCTGTATCAGAAGGTGCCTCTGATTCATCAGCCGCATCACTTGCTACACGAGCAGGAAGAAGGCCAAGCTTATGCAATCTCAAGACGCAATCCAAGATATTTCTCCAGCCAGTACGGATGAAATTACCGTATTTGTTTGCAATAGTGAAAACTGTAACAGTTGCCATCCTTGCTTTTGCATCATCGCCAAAGGCTAAAACAGGTTCCTCAACCAATGAAGGATTCAAGAGAGTTGTGAACTTACATAGAGATACTACCAGATCATCCAAAACATCTTCAAGATGATGGCAAGCTGAAATCTTTGCAACAGCCAAGAAACCATCAATACATGTTTGGTAGACATCCTCATGTTCAGCATGATCAAAAACCACAGAGATAGCAGCAATAGTTGGACCAGACATTGTGGCAAACATATCATGATCAAGATAGGCTCTCGAATCACACACAATATATGGAGAAGTTTTCTTGGATTTGTGCATCAAGTCAATCCAACGGCTTGGGTTCATTTCAGCAAAACCAGCACCTTGTTCTGGTGTTGTGCGGATCTCATTGTTGCATATAGAATGATATAATTCAGACAGATATTCACGAGGGAGATCATTACCTCCATTAATGTTCCGATTATTTCGAATGAAATCTTCCTCTGTCATCTTCTTCTTCACCTGAACATTATGCTGGTCAGTATTGAGCATTATAACTGAATATGACAACACCATAGCAGCATCTTTATTAGCTAGAATCTGTGGAGATTGCTCATAATATCTCTCTGAAAACGCCTCAAGTACCCGTTGTATTTTTTGAGATTCACCAGGCAGTCGAAAAGTTTCCAAAAATAGCCGCAATGCAATATCCAGGTTCATGTCTTCGAAATCAAACGTTCCAGCAAATTCATGAAGAACTTGAATGCAAAATTCATCATGATTTCCAAGAAAGTCCCCCACAAGATTCTTATCTAGACCAGCTGTAAACCTGAAAAAGCAAGCCACACTCTGGGGATCAAGTTTCTCTGGCAACAGATGTGTTCCTTGGAGAAATTCTAGTCCTTTCTTTGGGTCCCTATTGAAATGATCAGCTCCAATCATTAACCTTCTTTTTATGTACTTCCTCCTACGTACAAACGGTACCCAATGATTGGGATCACTATAGCTCTCACACTTAACCATCCAGAATGGAGCATACTCCTCAAGATTTATCGGACTTTGTTGCGAACTACATCCATTGCTTATCCTCTCAGCCATTCCCTGAATTACAGCAATCAGGCCATCCAAAGCAAGAATGTTCATGGCAGACAACGGAGAGTTCACCGGGAATGCACTCTTTGACAATAAATTCGCAAGTTCTTCAAAAACATTGGTGCAGGTGATATCACAATCTAAATTTGCATACATTTCTACCATGAAGGACTTCTGCCTGCAAAAGTCAACAAGAGCCTCCATTGCTACTTCCTGCTGCTGGTATGAAGCCCCATAACGACTTTGTGCAAGTCTCAAGACAACACATGACAAGAAGGCCTCAAGTTGTAGCTTTAGTTCAGTTCGCAACTGCTGATACAGATTTAGAACAATGCTGCAGACAGTTGAAAGAATCACTGGACTCGTTGACAGGCCAAATACCATCAGATTTTGGAATAATTCATCCTGAACCAAACTCAACAATCTAGGGTGACTGCGTATAGCAGAGCCACCCAGTTCAACGGCTGAGTTGATCAAACAAAGGGCAAAAAGTGGAACATCTTCATCAAATGCTGTTGTATTTGCTCTGGGACCCATCCCTATATGTTCGACAACATTTAACAAGGAACACAAGAAGTGAAATATCTCAACCATGCATGGAACTCCATATGGTTCAGTCATTAGATGTAAATCATTAGGAACATTATCCTTCCCGTTATCACTCATGACCATGCCTTCATCTATAATACCATTAAGCAGAACTGTAGAGGCAGAAGAAGAAAAAGCTCCAGAAGGTGGCTGGCTATCATATTCAGAAGTGCCAGTGCCATTCTCTGACTTGCTATTGAAACTGTACTCATCGTCAAGGCCCACAACCTACACTAGAAGAAATTTAACATATAATGCTCCAAACACATTCATATAGAAGAATAAGCAAAAAGCAAATGATCTATCAATATGATATCTGATATCTTTTGGAATATCTTCATTCGATTCCAGAACTTGTCTTTGATGCTAATATACGAAGACTACTTTGTTAGAGCATAATTCTTATCCTACTCCTCCCCCCCCAAACCCCCACCCCCCCAGCAAGGGCAAGAAAAAGAAAAGGGGATAATTTCAGATACCACCCCTCATATTTCATTTCGTAACACAACTTCCTTGTGGTTTACGATATTATGCTTACCTTCCTTATTTTGGATTTTCTGTAACAATTCTTTTCACCTATTTATCATTAGTGTAAAAAAATTCAATTTGACTTATTTACCCTTATTAATATTATCTATTTTGTTTAACAAGTTCTTTAAGAATAAAAAATTTTAATCCATTGGCTGGCTCTCCCGAAACAACACACAACTCACACACCCAGAAGAACTAAACACAACAAAGCTCAAATCTTTTTTTATTAACATCATCATTATTGCAAGATTAATACATATGTCCCATTTTCTTGGATAATGGTTTCTCTTTTTAGTAGCAGTAGCAGGAACTTCCAGATATTGCAGTTGTTAATATTCTTCACACTTTTCCACAAAGGGGCTCCTTTTCTTCTGCAAACACTATTTCCGATTTTCAATTAAACAAGTAAAGAGCATAAGTAAACAGCTTTTTTCCAATTACAATCATCGATTTCCTTCTTTTTGATAAGGTATTGCAATTGTTGAGTTTCAATTACAACAATTAAAAAATTGTTTCAGTGTTGACAGATATCGGTATCAGCCACGCCTTTCCCTTAAGCCAGTCTCCTCTCCCAAGTCCCACCTACCAATTCCCGGCGCCGATGGGGAAGTTTTGACTGGGCAAAGCCAGATGTCAAAAGACTCTATAGTTCCGATTCATATCAATTCACAGTTTTAATCCCATTAACTGAATCCAACAAAACCCAAATAATTCCTCTTCTCGATAACACCAAATCTTTCATTGTCATCATAAAAGGTAATCCTTCCACTAATTCCACAGGAAGAAGAACGTGGAATGCAACATGCTTGCAGAGTAAGAACGACTTTCCAATCAATGGATTTAGATTTTTTACTCTTAAAGAATGTGTTACATAAAAGGGTATATTAGTAAGGGTAAATTAGCCAAATTGTAAACTTTTTACATTACTGACAAATAGGTTAAGAGAATTGTTACATGAAATTCAAAATAAGCATGATAACCATAATATCGTAAACCGCATGGATTTAAAGCCCCAAGTGTTTGCACCTAATGGAGATGCTATTTGTGCATTTGATGTTATTAAGATTTGACCACTTAATGAGTCTGAATAATCTGAATCATGCAGATCTTGAAAAGAGTATTAAAAGAGTCTTATTATTCAATGATTTTTGCGATGATCACTTTTCACCACCACTTTGTCGACACAATCACCATCGTCAACCACCATCAACAAGCACCTCCACCATCACAACCATCACCACTGCCAACTGGCACCACCATTTACTATCACAACAACCAGCATCACCACCACCAACATTGCCAACCACCACTACCACCAACCGCTACCAGTCACCACCAGCCACCACCTTACAACCAAATATTTTGTGGATGTAATAGTTAAACTATTTTACTTGAATTTTATACTTATTTAATTTTTTAAAAAATAAACTATAAATATTAAAATATTAAGAAAACTAACAGTCTTAATTATTCAGTTCTAAATACAACATCTTAATTCAAATTTAGACATTTTAATCTTAATAAAAACAAACGGTCCCTTAGTGTTACAAAGCAAAATTTGAAGGAAGATCTATGAAATTAAGACCGATTTTAGATGCACATGCAGAAGCAAAGAGAACTATCGATTAGCTTATGACGTCTAAGGCAAGTACTGGCTTTATATTGAATTGTATAAACCACATGATCTAAAAGCTTAAGCTTTTAAAAGAGGCCACTTAGCCCACTCTTTTCCTTGTGCCAACACAAAAAAAATTGTTTTATCAAATGATACCCATAAAGCGAAACTGGATCATGAGAAGAATTATAACACCATTTGTTTACTACCTTTCTTAATGATTTTGCACTCTAGGAGGGAAATGTAGAAAATTCTGATGGATCATTATTTCTCAAACCAGGAAGAAGAATGGTACATACTGCAGGAAGGATAACTTCAAGATACATATAATAAAAAAAAGAGGATGCACCAATACCGTGTTTTGGGTGGAACTGCCTCGTCTAACTATAGAATGTTGAGTGTTGTCGACATCCGGAAGGTGTGAAAAGATACATCTCACAAGTTCATGCATGGTGTGACGTGCTATCTGCTGTAAGAGCTCACTCTTGCTTCCAGCTTGATGAACTACTCTAAAGCACGTATTGACTATGGTGCAAACATGCTGATTACTCAACACAACTGATGCTTTACTTCTCATGCAGGCCAAAAGTACTTGAAGTATCTTCATCAATACAACTTCTTCTGACCCAGGATCAGTTACCTCAAATCTGCAACTGGTCACAGCATCCACTACAGAGTGCATGGCATTTTCAACGTTGGCAGTATTACAATCAAGAACATCAAGACTCAAAATTTTGAAGACAGAAGACAATGCAACACCAGTGATTGGTGCCCCAGTCTCATCAGATCGAATAACATCCAAGAATGGCTGGAGATATAAGGCTGGACTGACGGTTTGCCACTGATGCTGCCATGAGAATATCTGTTTACGTAATGTCTTCAGAGACTGGATGAGTGAGTGCTCTAGTTGATCATCCCCGGATACATAACGACCACCCCACCTCGCATTTCTTCTCATGACTGCTAAAACAGCACTCACTTCAGAGTTAACCACACAAGCTATATCAGTTTTAATGGAAGAGATGGTCTCGCAATCTTCTGGCTCCTCTTCAATTGCCTTGATACTAGATTGTAGCCTTAAACGCCCCATTGCGGAAAATGTGTAACTCGAATGAACTCTGAATATGTAATCAAGAGAAAGCTCGCAGGGAGTATGATTGAAGCAAGTCAAAGCATACCCCTCATTGTCTACAAAAGACACCATTAGAATCGAAGGGGTCATATATAACATATTTGTTGGAAAAGCAGCTTCTCAAAAACAATCATAAGGAAGCAAAACACCCTCTGAATAGTGGTAAGATATAAACGCCATATAAAGGTAGTACTTCTTATTTCAGGAAACAGACAGTACCAATTGTATAGATCACTTCTTTTTATCGGTACTAGTTGCATAGATAACTGACCCGTCTCAATTCCTAAAGAGGTCGTTTGGCTTGTTGAATAAATTTGGAATAAGTAGAGACAAAATATATAGTCCATTGTTGATTGTTTTTGCAGCATGGGTTGAATTATGGGTGGGGTTGTAATCACCTTACCATGGGATAACTTTTATCCCACCGGATAAATTGATGCTTTTACCCCTTTTCATATTTCTCTTCTTCTTCCATAATAGCCACCAACTTACTTTAAGTAAATGGACGGGCATGGTAGTGCTTCCAAACAATTGACATATAGAATGCACATCAAAGTAATATCCCACTACTCCTCAAAGATATTTCATATCAGATGGGATAAAACTATTCAAGTTCTCTGTTTAAAATAAGACCACCAAGAAAGGAAAAGGACAAAAATCTCTCACTCTGGCTGGTTTTTGACTAGTGACTAACAAAGACATCAACACTCACAGTCAGAAGACCTAATCTGCCCATCTGCATAATCTCTCCTTGCTGATAAACAAATAAAGGAATAAGGGTCGAATACAACTAAGGCTCAATCCCAAGCAAGATGGGGTCGACTATATGACTCATTGTCCGTTTCACTCCATTTATGCCATCTCAGTCCAAATATTATAAAAAAACTTAGTTTCACTAGCATTAGAAAATCTTTACATTTTCTATAGCCATATAAATCTCTAACAAAACTAGAAGACTCCTAGCAGACATTGGACTTAAGGTAAACGTACTAATATTTCTAGATCAAAGGAATAGGGGTCGAGTAAAGCATTAAAAAATAACGAAATAATAGAAACACACATAACACTAACAATCAAAAAGAGGAACGCCAATGTGATGTGACTAGTTACTAACTACCCATCAATAGTCTAAGTTACATGAAGTCATCTGGACGTCAGTGCAATCTCTCTGCTGATAAAATACAAGAGAATAAGGGAAATGAAGCATTTGAAAAATAGCTTCATGTCATCATCTATGTCAGAAAAAAAAAGAAACGAAGCGGACCAACGTGGATTATTTTACCAAAATTTAGCACTCAGTTGATGACCACTGGAGAAGAACAGAGTGCTTTTTGCCCAAAACACCAAGCAAGCACACATTAAACTTGCAGTTCATTTACCTATGTTGAGCCGAGGGTCTATTGGAAACAGCCTCTCTATCCTCACAAGGTAGGGGTAAGGTCTGCGTACACACTACCCTCCCCAGACCCCACGATGCGGGATAATACTGGGAATGTTGTTGTTGTTGTTGTTCATTTACCTATGTTGCTCGCTAGTAGCAAAATTCGAAACTATGGATGTTTAATCAGTTCTCCACGAAACAATATGAGCACTTGCATTCTTACTACAAGAACAGGCCCATGTACTTCACTCTCTAATACTACGTCTGTTCCATTATATATGGCAGTGTTGTGTTGCACGAGTAGAAACTGATGTCTTGACACAGGTTTTGACTTAACCTTTTAATTTGACTTATGTAATACTAGTGGAAGTAGAAGAGAGCATTAAAATAACACTTGAAAAGTCATTCTAATTAAAAAACATCACAGCAGAGCTTAAACTCCGAATAGTTAAATAAATTTGAGTTCTTGAAAGTCATGATATTATGTTAAGTATATACAATAATATCACTAGCCGAAACAATGACAAACATTTCGCTAAAATTGGAAAATGTCATAAATTGGAATGGACAGGGTATTTAATAATCTTACCCCCTCCATCCCTATTTATGTGATATAAGTATTTTTTTAACTTAGTGATATTAAATATGTCATAACATTTGTATGGCTATAAAAGCACAAAATTTACAAGTTTAAAGTTAAATTATTTCCAAATACAAAATTGACATTTTTTTAACGATTAATGTGGAAATAGTGTAAATAAAATGGAACAGACGGAGTAGACCAAGAAATCATTAATTAGTTGACAAATTAATTCTCAAACGACCTCAACTCAGGGGCTCGTGAGGAATGACTAATTATGGACTTATATTAGTAATATTTAAATTGACCCTTATATTGAAATTGGAAATTTGAAGTATTAGAAGGATCACAATATTATTACGGTAATCATTTCATCTTTGATGAAGTTGCTAGAAAACTGACTGCTAAAATACTAGTGATACTCAAAATGCAGATCATTAAACCCTTAAACTTCATAGCTTTTACGAAATGTGAAGCAATTAAGAAATGCATTTCTTGTAAAGATCACACAAGTAACTCCGTAAACTGGAGCTAAAGCTTTATTTGTGTAATGAAAAGTTACGACATAAGAGGATTAGGGTTTTGATTTCACAAAGAGGAGAAAATGTAGGAAGAGTAGAAGGGAACTTACGGCTCGATTTCGGAGGAGATCGCGGGGAGTTCGCCGAAGAAAGAGATAGCGAAGGAGAGTGGACTTATTTGAAATAAATTGTAAAATTTAGGCCCTCAAAGTGAAATCCATAAAGCCTAGACGTTCCAATTTCCATCCAATCAATCAACTTTACGATTTACATTTAATTTGTAGTACTTTCATATAGAGTAGCTTTTAAATGGAAAACTAACGGGAATGACTCACCAAAAGTATTTATCCGAAAATATTAGCAAAAAAACTTTTTTTTTAAAATATTACTACAATTTATACTACAGAAAAGTATTTACAAAGTACTCAGCAGTTATATATGTTGTATATCCTCATGGTATACAATTCACATGTTGTATATCTTAAGGGGTCGTTTGGTAGGGAAACAGGTTATACCTGGATTATAATACGAGAATTAAATAACAATAGGATTATCCAATGATAGATTTTTATGGAAAGATGTTTGATTCATCGGACTAAAAATGATATATATATATATATATATATATAT
>AWOL01S0009908.1:0-29001 GCA_000715115.1 Nicotiana otophora
TCTTCTTCTTCTTCTTGGTTTTGTTTTCATAATATTTGTTCATATTTTTGAAGTTGCATTTCTCTTGAGAGTCATAACACAAGGGAAAAATTGGTGATACAGGAGGGCATTTTCTTCCATTTGTGTCAGCTGTAAAATTAAAAGAATTTCGTCAAAAATGTCATCCGATACTGCTTCGTAAAAATTTATACATAGCTTGTAAATAATACAAAATAAATATTAATTTGAGAATAGTGGCAAAATCAAAAATATTGCGAAAGATGTTAATTAAAGATTTAACATATATGTCAAATAAATAAATATTGACCTATATACTCAACATATAATTTTCGGTGAAAATGTTCAACTAACCACCCTGGACATTATACCATTATTTGAGACAAGAGGTAAAATCTTAAAACAAACATAGTACTAGACGGAAACTAATCACTTACAAGTTGAATTGTGACAATAGACCGACACTGCTGTTTGCATGAAATTTCTGCGTACGCCACTGCTGGGAAGTGAACACCTTTGTTGTTGTGTTTGGAAAATTTCAGGGTATTTTGGTGCACAAATGGAAGGAAATAGACGAGGTTTTGGAGAGAAAAGTTGAACTAATTGGTAATGTTGTTGACGATTTTGAGGTTGAAAAACTGGTTTATTATCAATGGCATCAGAAATATTCTTGGATTTGCATGAACCAAACGAAGATTTAAACATTCGAGAAATTCTTGTTTTGAATTTATTCTCCATTTGAGAAGAAAGAAAAGAAGAAGAAGAAGAAGAGTTTGAAGAGAGAATTATTATACAATTATGAGTGTATGAATGAGAGTTTATATATAAAGTAACTGAAAGAAGAACAGTTTTGAAAATGAGAAAATTTTAAAAAGTGACTGATAATGAAACTTTTTGCTGTTTTTTGTTCTTTTTATTGTCCTTTTTATAACCAAATTTCAACCTCGCTAAGTTAGTGCACCTTAACTTTTTCCCTGAAATCTGAAAACAGTTCATGCATGGGGCTCCCTCAAATCTCAATAGGCGTTGAAATAAATAAATAATTGATATGATCAATATAATATAACAAAATTATCGGAGCTTACAAATAAATTCAAATAAATATAACTTATATACTCCGATAATATAACATAAGAAGGGAAGTCTTAGATCAATAGTAAAATTGTCTCCGTGTGATCTATAGATCACAGATTCGCGTCGTGGAAGCAGTCATTAATATTTGCATTATGGTAGGTTGTCTACATTATATCCTTTGGGTGCGGGCGTGCGGCCCTTCCCCAAACACTACGTGAATGCGAGATACTTTGTGTATCGGGTGTTTTTTTTAAGGTAAATGGTTTATATGCTATCACATGATGCAGTAGGTAATCTGTGTTATTTTTTAGTAGCTTCTCCACTTAATTACTGTTATATACTATGTAATTATCTTTAGACGAACTAATAGTGCAGAAAATAATTATACTACCGGTGTATAAAAGTTGGACAAAACTCAAAATACAACAATATCAAACGGGGTTTAACTCTTATGGAGTGACAGATTATCTAAAAGATAAATATATGCAAATGTCCAAAACAAATAGGATAGCATTGAAAATAAGACAAGTTACAATAAGTTTAATTAATTAAACCTAAAACACCCAAAAAGCTACTATAGTACTAGAAGTCTAGAATGTAGGGGACCAAATGAAGGAATTATACAAATTAAATGGGGCTAAATGAGAAGTACTTGTTTATATTTTGAATTCAAATTGCAAAGGAGATTCCTAAGTGTACTTTAAGAAAGTAATCCAAATGAATAAAAGAATAAATTATCTCGAATAATTTATGATCCAACTAATTAACGTTCCGAAGAAAAACAATAAAGTAATAAATATAGTAAGTAAAAAAAAGACCATATTCAGTCAATAAAAACATTCCGCCGAAAAACAAGGATACAACTCAGTTACTATGAATAAAATAAAATTGACATTGTTAAAAAGTTAGTGGTTATGGAGGTTTTCAAATTCGATGCTCGAAGTCTTGAACCCTAATTCTTCAAATTACTACTTAGAATGTTTTTTTTTTACAAGAGGCAAATTTAGAATTTGCCATTTACGAATTTCTACAACAATTTCAAATTAATATACAAAAAAGTTGGGTTTATAAGTAAATATTTATAGCTATTTAATGAATTTCTCAATAAATAAATATATTATAGTTTAGACAAACGTTTAAGCAGCAAGTTATGTGGTAGATCCACCCTGTTTGTTTATGCGCATAAAGAAGTAGCTAAGAGGATAAATTTCTACGCATTTCATCACTGGTGGTTGTGCTTTGAAAAAGCTGAAGTTGAAAAGATTAGGTTGCTTTTTTTTTTTGAAAAACATCAAATTAGATCATTTAAAAAATAAATACAAACTAGTGTTCATAATGTAAAATTAGCAACATGAAAAATATAAGCCCGGTATATAACGAGCGACAATAGGTTAGAATATACTAATTATAATGTAAGAACTCTTTATACAATTACTATTTTAAATTAAATCTATATCCAAACACTGAAATTTCCAAAGTCTTGAGATTTATTCTACTACGATCCAGACGAGAAACCTGTTGGGTTTTTAAAGCTTATTTTAGCTTAAAAGAGGGTGAATGGGAAATGGAGGGAAAAATAAAATTTTGATTTTTCCTCCTTGACAAAGGGACATTGTCTCATATTGGAGGATGAAAAGACTTTTGATGGGTATATATATAATTATTCTTCTTCTAGCTCTTAAAGAGTTAAGAAGAAAGCAAGTCTTGCGTCGTCGCTCGCTCGCTCAGCTTCGGGTTTGATCAGTTGATTGATTATTTTTTTGGATCAAATTTATTTGTTTATATTAAATATTAATGTAATATTATTTAATCCAAATTATCCGTTTTTGTAACGGAAAATTAATTTTCCTCCGCGTTTTGAATTCCCGTTTTATTTTGCGTAAATAGCCATTTATGTTATGGCCGTTTTACGTAAACAGTCATGACAGACCTTCTGAAGAATTGCATTTCTTCATTTAAACCCAACATGTTGGCTATAAATAGAAGACCATTCCCTCAGATTTTCCTTACTAAAATTCTGAATTCTCCTCTTCCTTTCTGCATTGTTTTAACTACAACAAAGCAACAGTAAGTGTGATTTGCTGTCGCCATTTCTGTTCGTTGAAACACTGGGGTTTGAAGTACCGCTACACCAATGTGTCATCCGTTCTATCATGGGAGGAAATAATCCACAACCTCGGATACTAGGAGGGGATTGAGTTCCTTAAGGATACACTGTGAATTCAGTGGACTCAGATTAATTTCTACTTCTTCTACATTTTTGTCTATACGTTATTTTCTTCTCTATAATTATTTTACAAATACAGTATAATAACAAAACCCCTTGAGTACTCTTTCATAATAGAAAATAATTCCCAAATTTCCCCCCAATAGAACACCATTTTCGAAATGTGAAATTCAGGATTGGAAGACAAAGGTAATATTGTCACCTTTTTCATGTTCTTTTGTTAGACAACTTACCCCAATATTGGAACCTTTGTCATTATACATATGTCCTGTTTGTCAGCAGTTTTACTGCCTCAGCAAGGAACTGTTTATCTTGGAGAGTACTGCATTAACCTCAATTTTTCACCCCCAAGTCCCAAAAAACTGTAAAAATATAGATAAAAAATGAGTTTAAGTTTTACGCATGTATTACACGATTAAGTTACTTATAAAGTAATTACAGATAATTTTCTATAATAATCATTAATTAGTAATCTGAAAAAATGTTAATTAACTTGGTATAATATGTATTAAACTGCACCATCTACAGTGTTGGTGTAAAGAGATTTACATTTTCAGCGTATAAAATTAAAGGAAATCATTAATTACATTTGGTGCAAAAAACTAAATAGTCGCTCATCCAACTGTTTAAACTAAAAAATAGCTGACGGGTGTATAATTTATGTATAATCTGGGTATTATATGTATATCACCATATATAATCAGTGTCTATAATCTATGTAAAAAATAAAAGGACAACTCGGTGTACAAAGCATCTCGCGTTCACGCAGGGCCTGGGAAAGAGGCGCATCCCAAGGGAGTGTGGCGTAGACAACCTACCCTGATGCAAGCATCAATGGCTGATTCCATGGCTCAAACTCGAGACCTATAGGTCACACAGAGATAACTTGACCGTTGCTCCAAGGTTCCCTTTCGTCTAAATCTATGTAAAATAAAGACCAACTCGGTGTTCAAATCATCCTGCATTCACGCAAGGCCTAGGAAGAGCCGCATCCCAAGGAGTGTGATGTAGGCTACCTACTCTGATGCAAGCATCAGTGACTGATTCAACGATTCGAACCTGTGACATATAGATCACACAGAGACAACTTGACCGTTGGTTCAAGGCTCCCCTTCGNACATTCACGCAAGGCCTAGGAAGAGCCGCATCCCAAGGAGTGTGATGTAGGCTACCTACTCTGATACAAGCATCAGTGGCTGATTCCACGGTTCGAACCTGTGACATATAGATCACACAGAGACAACTTGACCGTTGGTTCAAGGCTCCCCTTCGTCTATAATCTATATATATATATCGGCTAAAAAATAAATAGTGAATCAAACTGTCTATTTATGGAAATATCCCATTTAAATCCTTATTTAAATGTACAAGTGCTCTTCTACTCTCTCAACTCTCAAGAGCATCTTGAAATCATAGAAGCTTCCAAAAGCAAACAGACACACTTCCTATTGATTAGTAGTAGTAGTACAAAAGCTAGGAAACACTTCTCTCAAGTGATGGGTTCAGCTTTCTGAAGTTGAATTCAGCTTAATGACAAAAAATAAACATATGGCCTTTGACATTGGTTCTTGAATTTTTTTCCTTTGATTTGATGCTTTGCTTTTGTATGTTAGCAAAATGGTCTCTGAAAAATTTGAAGTTAAAAATCTTATCTACTTTTCTTACCATTAGCATGTACCATCAAGGCAGATACATTACAGAGAGTCGACGAGTACAATTGAATTCAATATTTTTTATACAAAATATATAAATTTATATAATATGAATTCATAATTACAATAGCACATTGGGTTCAGTTTTGAGAAAATAAAATTTAAAATTATCAAGTTTAAATAATTAATTTGCCTCCGAGTACCCTAATAAAGTATGGATAATAGAGACGGAGCTAGAAGCCCGTATACAAATTCGGCGAAACCCAATTTTTGCGTAAATAGTATATTTGTGTTAAGAAATTCATTATATATATATATATATATATATATACATATTAAAATTATAACCCAATTATTAGTACTTTGCGTTGTCGTTTTAAAATCTAGAAGATATATAATTGAAATTTTGGATCCGCCGCTAATGAAGAATTGTTTTCTTTTTTGTTTCCATCCGGTGCTTGCTTTACCCATATTAGGATCCCGTTTAATTCGAATTCGTGCATAACCCGTTAAAGAGCAACTGAACTATAAGCATCTCATCACATTTTCTTTAGGAAGCTGTCTTTTCTTTCCTTTTTCCTTAGGAAACTGTCCTATAAATTGGCAATAATCATGGGGTCACTTTCCAAAGATTTCATCACTTTAAGTTGATATTTTTTTGTATAATCAAGTTCCTTTAATATGGCAATATTGGGTCTCAAAATAAACTATTAAAACAAGTTTTCACTCAACACAAGGGAATTAACCCAACCTTTATGTGGATTTTGCATGTTGCTTATCACCTACTTTGTCATATTATTCCTCCTTTTATACTTGATATGACGCACGAGATCATAATTAACGGCTTGAAATTTGAAAGAATATATGTTAATATATGTTGTAATCTGTATTCGAAAGTATAATTTCTGCAAAATAAAATGAAACCAGAAACCAAAGATAAAAATAGAATGAAATGAATAACGTTCCGAGCCCAACAGAAAACTGTGTTTCTTTAAGGAATTTAATCCTCTCACTATTATTCAAGGTTGTTGGATTAATTCCTCCTAGGATAGAACATAATAATTATTTTGTAATAACGGCAATGAAAATTACAGAACTTCGTCGAACTCAACAAACGACAGTAAACCATACTGATACTTACGTTTTTGCTTTTGGAAAACAAATGCAGAAATGCAGAAGAGAGAGGAGAGAATATGTAAATTTTCGGTGGTCAGAAAGTGAGACCAAACCTTTGAATTTATAGCTAAATAGTCTGGGTTGAAGAGGTGCGAAAGTACCTGTTCACAAGAGATACTGTTTCGGCAGAAATACTTTTCTGTTTGATCGCGAATTCAAAAATGACCGTTAGTCGTTAGAAAATTATCCGCGAAACAAAATCCGCGCGAAAATATCAGGAAAGAAAAATAAATAACGGAAAACGGGATTGACAGAAGCCGAGCGACGACGACGACGCGAGGCACCAGTTCTTCTTCACTCTTTAAGAGTTAGAAGGTATGCTTCTCTATATAAACACAGAGATTTTCTTCCTTTTTCCGACGAGGGACAAAGTGTATTAGTAAAGGAAACTATTTCAAACTTTTCGTTTCCCTCCTAATTTTTTCCCTTTATTTCCCATTCACACATCTTTATCTAATTAGATAAAAAACCCAACAATATATTTCCTCAGTAATCAAATTAATGTTATGGTGTATAAGTTATGGAATAACAAAAAATAGAATTCCTCGTAAAAATGTTGAGAAAAAATAATCTGAACTTCACTGTTATTAATATGTTGATAAGATTGTTACGTTGTAGCAGAAAATATTTAATACAAGAGAAAAAGTAAGTCAAATTGATTAATCTTTACACCATCTATAAGAAGACGCTATGTTTTCTTTTCTATTTATTTGACAAATAATAAAACAAAAGAAAAGAATTGATTGTCCATTTTTGGTTCCCCTCAAGTAAAATAGCGAATATAGTGAAAGGGGTGTCAATGCATATTTAATAACCGACTAAACCGACCGAACTGTATCGAACCGAACTGATTTTTAGGTTTCTTTTAATAAAATCGTAGGTTTTTATATAAATCTATAACCGTACCAATAATTATAGTAAGTTTTTTATTTTATGAAAATAAATCGAAAAAATATCGAACCGTACCGAATAAATTTACATGTAAAAAATATATTTATATATTAATATTAAAAATAATAAAGCATTAAATTTTTTCTTGGGCCTTGAAATTATAAAAACGGTTACAAACCAACAATTAATAAAACCCAAAATCCTAATTCTCAAACCTATTATACTACTCATATTGAAACTAAATTATTTCCAGCATATTCGCTATCAGGACACTACATAATCTAGCGATTATGAATAGCAAACTACAATGTATTAAATTTTCGTATGATTTAAATTTATATTTTCAAATATTTAATTTTCTATAGACTTTATTCTTGAGTCTTAGCTTGCTTAATATCTTTTCACCCGTGTGATTTATATTTTCTGTGGCTTTGCTTAGTTTCTTTTACGCTGCTATAGAATAGTTGATGGATCTATATTCTGGCCATCTTTCATATTTTCTTAGTTCATCACCTTTTAAATAGTAAAATTGTTTAGAGAGTTTTGATAAATCCTATAAAAGTAGGTATGTTATTGCATTATGCTTCTACTAGTGACTTTTAAATGACATTTAAAAAATATCGAAAATTAATCGAACTGTACCAATACCGAAAAGAAACCGATATGATTGGTACAATTTTTAAAAGTTTAAATTTGGTTATACATTATAAAATAACCGAAAACTTGATATGGTACAAATTTTATAAACTAATCGGCCGAACCAAACCAAAAAACATAGTATAATTTGTCATTTGCCTGTAAGAAGGTACTACTGATGAATTATTGAATTGGTGATAAGTATGTCGTTGGGTATATACATAGCAAAGTATTAATGGCAACCCAACATATAAGATATGAAACTAGATTCTCTCCATTGAATGTTCTTTCTTTTGTTTCTGGCACGACACTTTTGTACTCGCTCTGGTACCCGGCTAAATCGGATTGAAAAATGTATATTTTAGCTGCTCCTAAAAATAATAGCTGATAATATATATATTTTTTATATATAAATATATATATTTTTAATACACTTTTCGGCTAGCAAATGTAATTAGTTTCAGCCGATCAGCCAATTTTATATTTTACCCAATTAGATTTGTACCGTGTTATGATGCCCATTAAATGGAGAAAAGCAGCGAAATACACAAGGAAGCAAGGGAACCAAACAAAAAAGACTTATATATGCTCAATACAACAACAACAATAACAATAACAATCCAGTGAAATTTCACAAGTGAGATATGGGGAGGGTGTAGTGTATGCAGACCTTATCCCTACTCCGAGGGAGTAGAGAGGTTATTTCCGATAGACCCTCGGCTCAAGAAAACGAAAATAGACAATAGATCAGTACCAACAATAAAAATTAAAAAAACGGAAGAATAATAAAAGCATTGTAAGAGCCAGAAAATGAATGAAAAAATAAAAACAATTCAATTAACACATCATGCATGTCTTTACATAATAGTATATTATTATAATCATATTTAACTAATACACATTCTCATATCAATTTTATCACTTATCATGATAAACAAGTGCAAGCTGATATAATTACTGGATCTATCTAATTACTAGAAGTTTCACTAAGGCCGGTTTGACAACTTTTGAATAGTTAGTTTCACACTTGGTAATACAACAATTTATAGAGTTGACATATATTTGGACAAACTTTAGGACAATCAACACATTAGCAAGTGTACGTTTTTATCTGAATCTGCAATTAGCCAGTTACAGTACGTTCATTTGTTTTCACTATTACTCTGAAGTACATATCATTATTGCGAAATTTGCCTCTAAACTTTTAGGTAAAAATTAAAAGTTTTGCTATGAAAACATTAATGGCCCATGCTTGTCCTCGTTGTACTTTTTGAAAACTCACAAAAAGTAAACTGTAGGCATTCCCTTCCGTTCAAATTTGACCTTAATAGCTAAGATTTAAATTTTGTTCGTTCAATGTTTAAGGTTTTTGGCATTGGATTCATTATATTTTTAAAGTTATAAGTCCATATATACTATTGTTGCAATTTTAGTAAAATTTTACACAAATTTATATTTAACTTTGAAAGTATAGGGCTCAGATAAACCAGATATTGCAATTGTCGACCTGCCCCTGCTTACCAAGCCTTTACAAGATACTCAATCCGGTCCATAATAAGTGACCTTTTGGCCTTGTTATTTTGATCCAAAATAAGTGTCATTTTACATAATCAAGAAAAAATTAATTTTATTTTGCCAAAATTTGTCTTTATTTACTTATCCCAATGTGTTAAGGTAACAATATGTTAATTTTAATTAAGGGTAATTTAATCAATATATTTTTTTTTCTCTAGGAGTTAGTATTTTCTTAAGGAGTATACTAAATGCCAAAAGTACTTATTATGGACCACATGGAGAAATAATCAAAAATAGATGCACTCCTCTCAAATAAATTGCCTTTACTTGGATGACCATTTAAGTTATTAACCCCAAGAAGAAGTAAAAAGAAATAGTTCATAACATAATTATGATTTCAGCTAGGAAAAAAAAACATTTTTCCAAAATATTGATACTTGCACCTAATGGAAATTGTCCCTTTCTCACTTTGTCATATGTGTTATAAAATGTCGCTAAAAGTTGAGTTTGTTAATTTAAAAAATAGCGTCGCCTGAGAGATTCGAACTCTCGCGGGGAAACCCCATGTACTTAGCAGGCACACGCCTTAACCACTCGGCCAAAGCGACATCTGTTATCATTCTCGAACGTTCATCTTATAATATACGAAAATGGAGACATTGATTTTGGAACTTGAGGTTAAAAACTAGAGCTGCCTTCCATGAATGTTGAATAACTTCTTTTTGTTTCACACCCGGTGATTGATACTCACTTTACGATCAGATTAATCAAGACTCACGCCAAGACGTCCTACTTTGTGGATAAAGAGATCACACTCGGTACTCGCTTTGCGATCCGATTAATCAAAATTCACATCGAGAAATCCCAATTTGGAGGATAAGGTTATTAAAGGCAACTTCATACCCACGATTCGAAACTTTTGTAAACCAATTGATTGCATACATTTTGTTTGGAGTGGTAGTTTAGTTAGTGTTGATGAGTTAGTTAAGAGGAAGAAACTTGTCCCTCATCGGCAAAATAAGAAAGGAAGAAGTGTTTCGTCTTATATGGTTTGAATATTTTAAGGGATGTTTTGGAGTGAAACTTGAATTTGGCTATATTATTAATAGTCAAAATTGGGTACTTAGGCACTTATTTATAAATGCCTGAAATTTTGTTGGTCCATTGGAAATGGTCTAGTGACCAATACTCATTGCTTCGGCATGACTTTCGAGTTCATTTTAAGGCATTTTGACTACATGCAACATGAATTTATGATTATATCCACTTTTTTGTGTGTCTTATCGCATGTTAATTTCGTATAATTTTTTTAACGGATTCTAATTGGCCTGAAATTTTAAAGGTCCTTAGGAAACGTCCCAGTGAGCAATACTCATTGCTTCGACATGACTTTTAGATTAATATTTTGGTGTTTCAGGGTCATGCAACACAAATTTATAGCTATATTTATTTTTCGTGTATATTAGTACATGTTGATTTTGTAGAATTTTTTTTACGGACTCTGATTGATCAGAAATTTAGTAGGTCTATTGAAAATGGCCGATTGACCAATAGTCATTGCTTTACCATGACTTCCGAGTTCATTTTTTGGCGTTGAGGTCATGCAACACAAATTTATGATTACATTCACTTTTTCGTGTGTATTAGCACATGCTGATTTTGTAAAATTTTTTTGATGGACTGTGATTGGCCTGAAATTTCATAGGTCCATAGGAAAACGACCTAGCGACCAATACTCATTGCTTCGCCATGACTTTCAGGTTCATTTTTTCGTATTTTGGAGTCATGCAACATGAATTTATGACTATATTTATTTTTTTGGGTGCATTAGTGCATTTTGATTTTGCAAAAAAAAAAAAAAAAAAAAAAAAAAAAAAAAAAAAAAAATTGACTGACTTGCGAGTTTATTTTTTAGCATTTCGAGGTCATGCAACACGAATTTATGATTATATTCACTTTTTTTATGTGTATTAGTATATGCTGATTTTGTAGAATTTTTTTACGGATTCTGATTGGTCTGAAATTTAATAGGTGGAGAAGAAATGGCCTAGGGATCAATACTCATTACTTCGCCATATCGTTCCGGGTTTATTTTTTGACGTTTCGACGTTATGCAACACGAATTTATGACTATAACCATTTTTTCGTGTGTATTAGTACATGTTGATTTTGATATTTGTTTTTACGGACTCTGATTGACTTAAAATTTTGTAGGTCCATTGAAAACGGCCTAGTGGCCAGTACTCATAGATTCGCCATGATTTTTAAGTTCATTTTATTGCATTTCGAGGTCATGCGACACGACTTTGTGATTATATCAACTTTTTTCGTATGTATTAGCACATGTTGATTTAGTAGAATTTTTTTGATGGACTCTGATTGACATGAAATTTCGTCGCTCCATAGTAAACGATCTAGTGACGAGTACTCTTAGCTTCGCCATGACTTTCAAGTTTATTTTATGATGCTACGAGGTCATGCAACGAGAATTTGTGATTATATCCACTTTTCGTGTGTACTGTTACGCGACGCCTTCCTAAGATTCCTTGGAAGGGCGGTGTAAGGCTAAACAACTGATGTCCGTAGTTACTATTCGTCAACTGGGGTCCCCTCCGTATGCTGGACGACATTGTCAGTGTCGTACGGGAAAACCAATGTCACGAGTAATTGAGAGAACATAAAAGAGAATTGAGAATGAAAGAAAGTTTTATTGCATTAATGAAAGCTATTAACGAGAAGCAACACGGTGTTGAGGGAGGGGGGGCGACCAAGACCACGGGGCCGACCATGGCGCTAGGCGTCAGGAGGCTTGTTAGGACGCCATGGGGCGTGTCCAAGGGGTCATGGGGCATAGCTGGAAAGTCGCTCATAACATTCTCCCCTACCTAAGTTGGCTACGTCCTCGGTGCCTTTCTTGCAAGATAATCATCGATCAGGATCTTGTAAACTTTGAGGTTTGTTCTCCTCTCCCAAATATTCTCTTCTGCATCACAGTACTGCCATTTCACTAAGAACTCTTGGTGATCTTTACTTGAAGCATGAACCACTTGATCATCAAGAATAGCTTCTACCCGCCTATTCCCGGTTGAATTAGGGCCTCGAATATTGGGTATTATGAGTTGGCTCCGTGAAGGATCCTCCATGTCTTCCTGAAAGGATTTCAGAAGGCTCACATGGAAAACTGGATAAATCTTCCACCAGGCTGGGGTATTCACCCGGTATGCAACTTTCCCGATGCGCTTCTCAATGGACAAAGGTCCAATGTATTTTTACAATAGATGAGGGTCATGGACCCCTGCAAACAAGTATCGTTTTGGGATTTTCACCATTACTTTGTCTCCTACTTGGTATTCAACAAAGCAACGACTCTGATCATCATGCTTCTTCATCCGCTTTTGGGCTTTGACAAGATAGCTCCGCACTATCTCCAAATTTCGCTTCCATTCCTTTGAGAATGTGGCAGCTCGAGGAGATTTTGACATGTTTGGGGCATTCACAGTGTGTGTGAGTAGAGATTGTTGTCCGGTAATAATTTCAAAAGCATTTTTGTTTGTACTAGAGCTCTTTTATGAATTGAAACATAAGTGAGCAGCATCCAGAAGCTTCACCCAATTCTTCTGTGATCCAATAACAAAATGGCAGAGATATTCCTCTAGCATGCCATTGAACCGCTCCATTTGGCCATCAGATTGCGGATGGAAACTTGAATTGTGGCTCAATTTGGACCCGGGGCACTTAAAGAAATGAGTTCAAAAGTTGCTAGTGAAGCAAGAATTGCGATAACTAACGATGTCTTTGCGTAGGAACCAATATTTGACAACATGAGAGAAGAAGAGTTGAGCTATATCTTCTGCTGATATATATTGTGGGCTGCTATAAATGTAGCATACTTGGAAAACCGATCCACCACAACTAAGATAGTTGTAAGATCTTTGACCTTGGGCAATCCGGTGATGAAATCCAGTGATGCGCTTTCTCAAGGTCTCTTTGGAACATGCAATGGATCCAAAAGTCCTGCTTGTGTCAAGCGGTCTGACTTATCCTTCTGGCATACTAGGCAATTCTTTACATACTGAGCAACATAATCATCCATTTGAGGCCAATAATAAGCACAATGCAACAACGCCATGTTGCGTTCTTCCCTTGGATGACTGACCCACCGAGTATCATGGCATTCCATCAGAAGATTCCTTCGCATATCTCCTCCTTTAGGAACATAAAGTTGGTTCCCTTTCACCTTCAAGAACCCATATTCCATGTAGAACTGGCGTGTCTTGCCTTGTCCTACCAAATCGACCAAATACTGTGCAGCAAGATCCTTTGGGAGTAGATCTTGTATTTGGTCTCTTATAGTGGTGGCCACTTCGCTCCCTCTTAGGATGGCGAGTAGGCACACCGTTGCTAAGTTAGTCCTCCGACTGAATGCATCAGCAACCTGATTAGTTTTCCCACTTCGGTACTCCAAGTTGAAGTGAAATTTCACTAGTAGTTCCTGCTATCTGGCCTGGCGGCCATTCAGTTTTGGCTAGGTCATGAAATGGATAACAACTGTGTTGTCTGTCATGACTACGAACGGGATACCCAACAGATAGTGCCTCCAAAGGTGCAAGCAATGGATGACGACTATTAATTCTTTTTCGTGGGAGGCATAACGTTGTTCTGCATCCTTCAACTTCCGGCTCTCGTACGCAATTGGATGCCCCTCTTGTAGTAAGACTCCACCCAGATCATAGTCAGAAGCATCCGTTTGTACTTCGAATGGCTTGGCCAAATTAGGAAGGGCCAAGACAGGGCTACTAGACATAGCCACTTTTAATGCGTTGAAGGCCTCCGCTCGCTATGGACCCCAGTCCCAAGGCGTGACTTTATTTAGGAGTTCTGTCAACGGAAATGCAATGAAGGAATAATTTTTCACAAATTGCCGATAAAATTTGCATAAGCCAAGGAACTCTCTCAAGGCGTGGATATCATTAGGCGGCGGCCAATTAGTGACATCCTGAATCTTCTATTGGTCCATCTTTATCCGCCCTTCCTCGATGACATGTCCGAGGAAGTCAATCTGCTTTTGGGCGAATGCGCACTTGGACAATTTCACATATAGTTCGTGCTCCCACAGTCGTCTAGGACCTTCCGTAGGTGTTACAGATGTTCCTCAATTGTTTTGATATATATCACAATGTCGTCCAAATAGACCACTACGAACTCGTCAATGTACTCTCGAAAAACTTGGTTCATCAAATGTGCAAAATGTGGCTGGAGCATTAGTCAAGCCGAATGGCATGACCAGGAAGTCGTACAACCCATATCTTGTCACACAGGTCGTCTTGTGTTCATCTGCCTCAGCAATTCGGACTTGCCAGTAACCTGTCTTCAGGTCTATTTTGGTGAACACTTGTAACAGCCCGACCGGTTATTTTGAGTATTTTAGCCCGGATCCCCTAAATTATGCTTCCTCTATGCTATATTGTGGTTATGTAACTTTTAGGGGTGGATTGTTTTGGTTTCGGGTGAGTTTCGGAGTGAAATGGGACACATAGTCCCTAAGTTGGAAGGTTTAAGTCGTAGGAGTTGACCATAGTTTGACTTGTGTGAAGATGAATCCGGAATATAGTTTTGACAGTTTCAATAGCTCCATAGGGTAATTTTGGTCATTGGAGTGTGTCCGTATGTTGATTTGGAGGTCCGTAGGTCGTTTCGGCGTTAGTTGGCGAAAGTTGGAAAGTTGGAAGATTTTGAAAAGTTTGACCGAGAGTGGACTTTTTGATATCGGGGTCAGATTCTGATTCCGAAAATTGGAATAGGTACGTAATTTCAATTATGACTTGTGTACAAAATTTGAGGTCAATCGGTATTATTTTGGTATAAATCGGCATTGGTTTCGAAATTCGAAAGTTCATAATTACTTATGCTTGAATTTGGGTTGCGATTCATAGAAATTACGTAGTTTGATATGATTTTAGGCCTCGAGTAGGTCCGTTATGTGTTTTGGAACTTGTTGGTATATTCGGACGGGGTCCCGGAGGACCCGGGTGTGAATCAGATGAAAATCAGATCATTTTTGAACTTAGTGTTCTGTTGAAGCTGCGTTGTTCTGGTGTCATCGCACTTGTAGAAGGATTGACCGCATGTGCGGGATCGCAAAAGCGAGTTGGTGATCGCAGGCGCAAAAATAGCTTAGCCCAGCTGGAATCGCAGGTGCGAGGAATGGAAGCAGATGTGGAAGAGGGGATGATTGGTTGTCCTTCACAGAAGCGGAGAATACTCCGTAGGAGCGGGATCGCAGGTGCGAGCCATGGTCCGCAGAAGCGGAAATTGTGGACATAAGTATTTTTCGCACCTGGGATGGTGTTTTCGTAGGTGCGGCACGCAGAAGCGACCCAAAGGTCGTAGAGCAGAAGTCGCTGGGCAGAAAAGGGGAAAATTCAAGGGTTTGATTCATAATTCATTTTGGGACTTAGAGAGCTCAGTTTGAGGTAATATTTCGAGGGATTGTCATAGAGAACTTTGTGGTTAGGAATTCTAACTCATTTTTGATCAATTCACATGAATCTATTGATAATTTCATCATTTAATTTGTGCTTTGGAGTTGGAAATTGGGAAAAATTGGTAGAAACCTCTTAGGCTAAATTCTTGAGTTTTAAAAGGCGAAATGAGGCCGGATTTGAATAATTCTTGTATGGTTGGACTAGATATCGAATGGGCGTTCGATTTTTGTAATTTTAGTCGGGTTTCGAGACGGGGGCCCGGGATGACCCTTTGGGTCGATTTTTCAATTGTTTGTAAAGATCATAATTTCATTGTTTGAATTAGTTTTATATAGTTATATTTATAGTATGAAATTATTTTGGCTATATTCGAGTCGTTCGGGGTTGGAAAATCGAGAGAAAGACCTTCTAGTTGATTGATTTAGCGTGGTTTGAGGTAAGTGACTTGTCTAACCTTGTGTGGGGGAAATTTCCCTTAGGATTTGGTATTGTTGTGATAATTGTGATATATGAAAGTCGTGTACGCAAGGTGACGAGAGCGTACATGGGCTAAATGTAAAATTTTCATTTTTCAGCTATGTAGTTTCCTTTCATGCTTTATTTGAGTTATTTTAACATGTTGTAGTCATCATATTTAGTCTAATTTCACATGTCTATTTGTTTTATCTCTTATTTGCAAACCGTCCTACATGTTTAGTTGAATTACTTGCTTTCTTTTATTCCGTATTCATTATTTAACTGTTGAATCCTTACTTGAAATTGCTATTCTTAGAATATCTTATCGTTGAATTTGGTATTGAGTTGCAAAAGCCGTGGTTTCTATTGAGGCAAAGTGTAAGTTGTGAAATATCATTTTATTGAGTTACTCTCCGGTTGTTATTTTTCAGACTATGTGTACATCGTGGTTGAGTTGTGGGCTCCATGTTGTGAAATTCAGTTATTGTTGGCTTTTCTGGCAAGTTGTGATATTGGACACTTGAGGTACGAATTGTGATACGTTGTGATATTGATACGCATATCGTGGTATAAGGTCTGGGTGTTGAAACGTATGCGGTGAGATATGGTGGGCTTGACACGCGTGGCTAGTAGGGAAACTACTAGAAGCCATGCGGTGTGATAAGGTGGGCTAAAACGCTGGGTGCTATTCGGGAAAAATGATTTTCAAAACTAAATGTAAAGGTTCCCGCGGTAATATAAAGAAATACTGTGAGTTACCTTTATGATTTGAGACTACGAGGTGGTACCTCGATAGTGGCCCTTGTTGATCTTTCTTTATTTGATGTGCTTGTCTTGGTTGTTTGTTTCCTTAACATTTAAATCCTTGTTTCCTTCCGTGTTATATTTACTGTCGTGATTCCGTATTGTTAACTTTCTGTAAATTCCTTATTGTTTCATTTCCATTGTCATTATCATTATATCGTTGTATCTTTCGTCTTGTTTCTTATTATCACCAGTAGGTTCTTGACCTGACCTCGTCACTACTCTACCGAGGATGGGCTTGGCACTTACTGGGTACCGTTGTGGTGTACTCATACTACGCTTCTGCACATTGTTTTGTGCAGATCAAGGTACTTCCTATCAGTCCCTACATTAGTGAGTTGAGGTTGCTTTAGAGACTTCAAGGTACACCTACCCGCGTCCGCAGGCCTCAGAGTCCCCTTCTATCATATTTTTCCTTATTTCATTACACTATCTTATAAAGTGATGTATAGGATTATTCAGTAATGTCACTAGAACTTGTGACTTATACTTCACCAGGTTTTGGAAGTTGTACATATTGAGTTACATATTTCGTTTGTGCAGTTGCTGAAGTTTTGAGATTTTAAGTTATTATTTCAATTATTCTGCATGTTGATAGGCTTACCTAGTTTTAGACACTAAGTGCCGTCATGACTTCCTACAGAGGGAATTTGGAGCCGTGACAAGTTGGTATCAGAGCTCTAGGTTCATAGGTGTTATAAGTCACAAGTAGGTTTAGTAGAGTCTCGTAGATAGGTACGAAGACGTCTGTACTTATCTTCGGGAGGCTATGGAACTGCTAGGAAAAGCTCCACTTCTTGATTCCTTATCATCCGAAATTGTTGACTTCGAGATTCTAAACTTCTTCTATTCTCTCACATATGGTGAGGACACGCACAACCGGGTCGGATGATCAGACACCTGCGCCCCTGCTAGAGTCGCGAGAGGCCGGGGCCGGGTTAGAGGCCGAGGACGTCCACGTGGTGCAGCCAAAGCACCTGCACGATCTAGCACAGAGGAGCCACCAGTAGCTCCAATTGGAGAGCAGGCACCTGAGACGCCTGTTACTGCCCCAGCACTCCAGGGGACTCTTGCCCAGTTTCTGAGCATGTTCGGCTCTTTAGTTGATCCCACTTACTCCTGGCACATCTCAGGCCGGGGGAGGAGCACAGACTCCCGCCGCCCGTACCCTAGAGTAGCGGGTCCAGGTTGACTAGGTCCCAGAGGTCATACCAGTGCAACTGGTCGCCCAGTTCAGCCCGAGGCTAGGGCAGTAGCTTCAGAGGGGAGCAGCTCAGGCTCGAGAGGTACAAGAATTACCACCCTCCTGCTTTTAGCGGCTTGGCTTCATAGGATGCCCAAGGTTTTCTTGAGGAGTGTCACAGTATCCTCCGTACTATGGGTATTGTGGAGTCTAGTGGGTTTGTTGTTACTACGTTCCAGCTTAAGGGAGCGGTTTATTAGTGGTGGTGAGCATATGTGTTGGGTAGTCCGGCCGAGGCAGCTTCACTCACTTAGACTCAGTTCTCGGATATGTTCTTGAGGGAGTTTGTTCCCCATAGTCTTCAATATATATGGCGCGCAGAGTTTGAGCGATTGCGCCAGGGTTCTATGACCGTGTCGGAGTATGCGGTCTAGTTCAGTGATTTAGCTAGGCATGCATCAGCCTTGGTTACTACTGTTAGAGAGCGAGTCCGTCCATTTATTGAGGGGCTCAACCCATGTATCAGATTTAGCATGGCCCGAGAGTTGGAGATGGACATCGCATACCAGCAGGTATTGGGGATCGCTAGGAGATTGGAGGGTATGTGGACTCGGGAGAGAGGAGAGGGAGGCCAAGAGGCTTTGAGATTCTGGCACATATAATGGTACCCGTTCCCCAGTCGCAGCTCGTCATGGTAGGGACTATGTGAGTCGCCTTGTTCATTCAGCACTTCCAACCTCCAGCGGTATTCCGGCCACTCCTAGGCCTCAAGCTCCCTATTATGCACCACCATTGTCTAGTGCACCTCCTGCACGTGGTACTTTCAGTGGTCAGTTCAGCCGATTAGGGTTGAGCCAGCCACAACAGCCACGTCCCCCGAGAGCTTGTTTTGAGTGTGGTGTGATGATGTCCAAATCCACTACTAAAAAGTAAATGGACACGGTCGCATGCAATATAATGTACCCAACTATGAGTTGGGGTCGAATCCCACAGAGAACAATATGTAGGCGATTAGGCGTGTAAGAGAATTATCACTTATTATGCTAAGCCAAACACTTAAAAGGGTTTTGAGAAAATATTTATGTCTAAATGCGACAATATAAACTAACCTATAAAGCAAGCAAAATAATTAATGGCTACAAGCATGGATGCAATGGGAATTACACTCAAATCACGATCCAATGTATTTCACGATTTTACAAATATGAGCGAGTTTATGTTAATTAGCCTCGGGTAATAATCCTATATTAGCTTCTTCCGAAGACTAAGAAGACTTACTAATTGAATTATCCCAAAAATAATTAAGAGATTAAGCACACCTGAATATGGCTACAAGTAGTTCAATCCTATCCCTAGGGAGAATCTATAAAGTGAGGGTTAACGCATCGAGTTCTTGTTAATTAATCTTTCCCAACCCCAAATTATCTTTCCCAAAATTAATTCGAAGTGAATGGGTGAGTCCTAGGGTTAGCTAATCCCTTTGGAAACATTAAAGAACAAGAATAATTAAAGAAACAATAACTCACTTCATAATAAATAAAAATCGTTCAATACATAAGCACAACAAGATATTTAATCCACCCTTTAAATATGAATATTCCCATAAACAAGATTCAAGTATTGGAAAAAATACTACACACTTAGATATACAATACAAAGCAAGGAAATGAAGAAATGAACATAAATGGGTAAGCAATTCTCAACCAAAAGTCCCAAATCTTCAAGACCCAAGTGTGTGTGCAAGAGCCCTAGCTCCAAAACTTGTATTCTCTAGTCAAGAGACTCAAAACAAGCCAAAGATATGCCAAAGATAGTTTTTCAATAAGCTAGGTCGTGTATTAAAAGGTTTGGGGGTCAAAAATATAAAATTCCAGAACTGCCTAGTTTTTCCGCCTATACCTTCTTCGCGTTCACGAAGGTTTGTTTTCATGTTGCTTCGCGTTCGCGTTCTCTCCTTTGTGTTCATGAAGGTTTGTTTTCATGTTGCTTTACGTTCGCATTACTCCTTCGCGTTCGCGAAGGATAATTCACTGGGCAAATTTCCATTGTTCAGTTTAACTCCTTTTTGACACGTTTTTACTTGGTTTCCTCACAATCACTTCTAAATCACATAAAACCTATAAATAGAATTATATGACATTAAACACATGATTTTATCAATCAAACATAGCAAAAATCAAAGATTAAAGACGAGATAAGTTGGTAAAATACCTACTTATCATGTTGGAACTCACCATATGGTGAGGGATTGCCCCAGATTCAGGAGGGGTGCACCTCCACAGACTACTCAAGCTCCGCGTATTCCACCGGGTCCTCAGGCTTCTCAGTCCATGGTCGTCGCACCGGTTTCCACTCTACCTGCACATCCAGCTAGAGGTGGAGGTCGGACAGGTATGGGTCGCCCCAGAGGGGGAGGCCAGGCCAGATATTATGCTCTTCTTACTAGGACGGAGGCAGTTGCATCCGACTCAGTCATCAGAGGTATTATTCCAGTCTGTCATAGAAATGTATCAGTCTTATTTGATTCAGGCTCCACTTATTCCTATGTGTCATCTTATTATGCTTCGTATTTGGGTGTATCCCGTGATTTTTTGAGTTCTCCTGTCTATGTGTCTACACCTGTGGGAGATTCTATTGTTGTTGACCATGTATATCGGTCATGTTTAGTTGTTATTGGTGGTTTTTAGACTAGATCCGATCTATTGTTGCAAGTATGGTAGATTTTGATATTATTTTGGGCATGGACTAGTTGTCGCCCTATCATGCTATTCTCCATTGTCATGCCAATACCGTGTTGCTATCTATGCCAGGATTACCACGGTTAGAGTGTAGAGGTACTTTAGATTAGAGTGTAGATGGTTGAGAAGGGGTGTGATGCGTATCTAGCATATGTAAGAGATGTCAATGTTGATACTCTTATCGTTGAGTCAGTTCCGATAGTGAGGGATTATCCAGATATATTCCCGGTGGATCTTCCAGGCATGCCGCCCGACAGGGATATCAATTTTGGTATTGATTTGTAATCGGGCACTAAGCCTATTTCTATTCCTCCATATCGTATGGCCCCATCAGAGTTGAAGGAGTTAAAAAAGAAGTTGCAAGGGTTGATGGATAAGGGTTTCATTCGGCGTAGTGCATCACCTTGGGGTGCCCCGGTCTTGTTTGAAAAGAAGAAGGATGGTTTTATGCGCATGTGCATTGATTATCGCCAGTTAAACAAGGTTACAGTAAAGAACATGTATCCATTGCCACTTAGTGATGACATATTTGATTAGCTACCGGGTGCCAGGGTGTTCTCCAAGATTGACTTACGTTCAGTCTATCATCAGTTGAAGATTCGGGAGCCAGATATCCCAAAGACTGTCTTCAGGACTCGGTATGATCATTACGAGTTCCTTGTAATGTATTTTGGGTTGACCAACGCCCCAGCAGCATTCATGCACTTGATGAACAATGTTTTCCGGCCCTATCTTGACTTATTTTTTATTGTATTTATTGACGACATTCTGGTGTACTCCCGAAGCCGGGAGGATCATGAGCAGCACTTGAGGGTCGTGCTTCAGATATTGAGAGAGAAGAAGTTATATGCAAAATTTTCAAAGTTTGAATTGTGGTTTGATTCAGTAGCATTTATGGGTCATGTAGTGTCGAGTGAGGGGATCAAGGTAGATCCAAAAAAGATTAAAGCAGTGCAGAGTTAGCCTAGGCCATCTTCAGCTACGAAGATCCGGATTATTTTGGTTTGGCGGGGTATTACCGTCGATAAATTTGTAGAGGGTTTCTCATCTATTGCTGCACCTATGACCATATTGACCTAGAAGGGTACTTCATTCAAGTGGACTGAGGAGTGTAAGGATAGCTTTCAAAAGCTCAAGACAGCTTGGGCAGTTTAGCATATCTATCGGTATTCGAGAGGCCATTAGCTTTGGATATACAGGCATTGGCCAACCAGTTTGTTATATTGGATATTTCTGAGCCGAGCCGAGTTTTGGCTTGTGTGGTTTCTCGGTCCTCTCTTTATGATCGTATCAGAGAGCGTCAGTATGACGACCCCCATCTGCTTGTCCTCAAGGATACAGTTCAGCACGACGATGCCAAGGAGGTCACTATTGGGGATAACGGTGTATTATAGATGCAAGGCAGGCTATGTGTGCCCTTTGTAGATGGCTTGCATTTCTACAGGAGGCTCACAATTTGCGGTACTCCATTCATCTAAGTGTCGCGAAGATATATCAGGGCTTGGGGAAACATTATTGGTAGAGGAGAATGAAGAAGGACATAGTGGAGTATGTAACTTGGTGCCTAAATTGTCAGCAGGTGAAGTATGAGCATCAACGGCCAGGTGGATTGCTTCAGAAGCGAGAGATTCCAGAGTGGAAATGGGAGCAGATTACTATGGATTTTGTTGTTGGGCTTCCCCGGACTCAGAGGAAGGTTGATGCAGTTTGGGTGATTGTGGATAGATTGACCAAGTTAGCTAATTTCATTCCAGTGGTGACTACTTATTCTTCAGAGCAGCTAGATCAGGTGTATATTCGCGAGATTATCAGGCTTCATGGCGTGCCGGTATCTATCATCTCTTACCGGGGTACGCAGTTTACATCACGGTTCTGGAGAGCCGGTCAGCATGAGTTAGGTACTCGGGTTGAGTTGAGCACAACATTTCACCCTTAGATGGATGGGCAGTCCAAGCGCATTATTCAGATATTGGAGGATATGCTTCATGCGTGTGTGATGGAGTTTGGGGGTTCTTGGGATCAGTTCTTGCCGCTTGCAGAATTTGCCTACAACAACAGTTACCAGTCGAGAATACATATGGCCCCGTATGATGCTTTGTATGATAGGCGGTGCCGGTCTCTGGTGGGTTGGTTTGAGTCGGGTGAAGCTAGGCTATTGGGTACAGACTTGGTTCAGGATTCTTTGGAAAAGATTAAATTGATTTAGGATCGACTTCATACAGCCCAATCCAGACAGAAGAGTTATACGGATAGGAAGAAGGATGGAGAGGTGGCTTACAGACTTGCACTACCACCCAGTCTAGCTGCAGTTCATCCAGTATTCTATGTTTTTATGCTCCGGAAGTATCACGGCGATCCAACTCATGTGTTAGATTTCAGCTCAGTCCAGTTGGACAAGGACTTATCTTATGTTGAGGAGCCGTTGGCCATTTTAGACAGGCATGTTCGAAAGTTGAGATAGAAGAACATTGCCTCAGTAAAGATTCAGTGGAGGGGTCAGCCAATCAAGGAGGCTACTTGGGAGACCGATCATGATATGCGTAGCCGTTATCATTATCTTTTCACCACTTCAGGTATGTCTCTATACTCGTTGGAGGACGGACGTTTGTTTTAAGATGGGGAAGATGTAACGACCTAGCCGGTTGTTTTGAGTATTTTAGCCCTGATCCCCTAAATTATTCTTTCTCTATGCTATATTGTGGTTATGTAACTTGTCGGGGTGGTTGGTCTTAGTTTCGGGTGAGTTTCGGAGTGAAATGGGACACATAGCCCCTAAGTTGGAAGGTTTAAGTCGTAGAAGTTAACTGTAGTTTGACTTGTATGAAGATGACTCCAGAATGGAGTTTTGACGATTCCAACAGCTCCGTAGGGTTATTTTGGTCTTAGAAGCGTGTCAGGATGTTGATTTGGAGGTCCGTAAGTCGTTTCAGCGTTAATTGGCTAAAGTTGGAAAGTTGGAAGATTTTGGAAAGTTTGACATAGAGTGGAATTTTTTATATCAGGGCTGGATTCTGACTTCAGATGTTGGAATAGGTTCGTAACGTCAATTATGACTTGTGTACAAAATTTGAGGTCAATCAGAGTTGTTTTGGTATGAATCGGCGTTGGTTTCGAAATTCAGAAGTTCATAATTGCTAAGGCTTGAATTTGGGTTGCGATTTGTAGAATTACGTTGTTTGATGTGATTTTAGGCCTCGAGTTGGTCCGTTATATGTTTTGGAACTTGTTGGTATATTCGTACAGGGTCTTTGTGATGGCCCAAAAGGTCATCTTATATTTTAGAACTCGAATCTGCGCTCTTAAGCCTTAAAAATCTCATTTTTACTTGCCTCGATTTGCGTACGCAGTCCGGGCAGGTTTTCGAAAAGCTTTTATGTTAAAATCTAATGAAAATAAGAATTTACGCCTTAAAAGTTAATTTTAGTTGACTTCGGTCAATATATTTGGTAAACGGGCCCAAATCCATGCATTGACGGTCCCGGTAGGTCCGTATCAAATTATGGGACCTTGGCGTATGCCCAGAATCGAATTCGGAGGTCCCTAGCTTGAGTTATGAATTTTTGATGAAAATTAAAAGTTTGGAAATTATTTATTTTTAAGAATTGATTGATATTCGATATTGTTAGTATCGGGTCCGTATGTTTGGTTCTAGAGCCCGGTACATGTTCATTATGATATTTGAGACATGTCTATACAATTTGGTGAGAAACGAAGTTGATTTGATGTGATTCGGACGTCCAGTTGGGAAAATAGAAATTTTAAAATGTTCTTGAGAATTTTATTTGATTTGGTGCTAAATTTAGAGTTTTAGGTGTTATTTTGGCGATTTGATCGCGCGAGCAGGTCCGTAAGATGTTTTTAGACTTGCGTGCATTTTTGATTTGCAGCCCCGAAGGCTCGGGTACCATTCGGACGATGCGCAAGTTGAGTTCAAACTTTATTAAGGCTGCTGGCGCACCAAATCTGGTGTGCCCGCACCTGCGAGCCTATGGTCGCAGGTGCGAGCGATAGCCCCACAGATGCGACCCAGGCCTGGACTTCGTTTTTTCGCATAAGCGGACTTTTCTCCGCAGAAGCGAAATCTTGTCCGCGTGTGCGGCCCCAGTTGGCCCAGACCTTTTTCTGCAGAAGCGCACATGAGGATGCGCAGGTACGACCAAAGCACCGCAGGTGCGGAGGTCGCTGGGTAGTGAGCATTTAATTCGGACTCCAGCCATTTTTCTTCTCGTTTTCAAAAGGATAGGAGGCCTAGGGCGATGTTTCAAAGACATTTTATTCCCCAAATCATAGGTAAGTATTCCTTAACTCGTTACTTTCAATCGTTTACTTCATTTTACTAGAATTCAACCTAAAATCTAGAGTTTTCATGGTACAATTAGGGGTTAGGGTAGACACTAGGGATTTCGGAAATTTGGGGATTTAGACCTCGATTTGAAGTCGGATTCCAAAACTAATTACATATTCGGGCTCGGGGGTGAATGGGTAAGAGGATTTTGATCCGAACCTCGGGTTTTGACCAAGCGGGCCCGGGGTCGATATTTTTGACTTTTTGGAGGAAAATTTTGGAAATTTAATTTATGAAATATAATTGATTCCTTTAGCAATATTTGATATTAATGAGTCAGTTTTGAATATATACGAGTGGTTTGGAGGTGAATTCCAAAGAAAAAGCTGTGATTGAGAATTAAGTGGCCTTCGGAGCGAGGTAAGTATTGTGTCTAACTTTGGCTTGAGGGAATAGGTATTGTGTGAGTATTTGCTACGTGTTTTGTTGTTGAATACGACGTATAGTTTAGGTGACGAGCATCTATACGTTGTGGTCGAGTCATAGTATGCGAGTGAAATTCCATTTCTTGCAAATTGTAGTCTTAAATCTTGTTATCCATGCTTATTGTTGTTGTTAAAATGTTGGGAGACTTGTATCCGGTTCCACCAAGGTCGATAATATTATGAATATTGATTTGAGGTCGAGATGTTAAATTGTGAAAGTAATCATTGATGAAATATTGTTTTCTTGCGAAACCTCTCTCTATCCGTTGTTATTGATTCTGTGAATTATGAGGAAGAGTGTAAAGCACGAAGGGTGATGCCGTGCATGATTTATTTATATTGTGAGGAAGCGTGTAAAGCACGAAGGATGATGCTGTGCATTCTTATTTGTTATTTGGTGAGGTTGAGAGTAAAAGCACGAAGGGTGATGTCGTGTAGTCTTATTTGTTATTTGGTGAGGTTGAGAGTAAGGATTTCCGGTTTAATTCTGTCTTTTCATTATTCTCACTTTTTATGTTGTATTCCCCAATGTATGTCCCATTCCTATTATTTCTGCATTATTTTTTTATTTACTGTTGTTGCCACTAGCATGATTATATTGTTCAGGTTATATGTGGGTGCCTTGTCCTAGCCTCGTCACTACTTTGCCGAGGTTAGGCTCGACACTTACCAGTACATGGGGTCGGTTGTACTGATGTTGCACTCTGCACTTTCTGTGTAGATTTTGATACCGGCTCAGGTTGATCGAGATTTGCTACTGGTCCGCTGTCCGAAGACTCAAGGTAGATTTGTCGGCGTCCACAGACCTTGAAGTCCCCGTCTATCTTTTACGTCCTACTATTTTCTTTCATTCAGACAGTTGTATTTCCTTCAAACTATTACTTGTTGTAAAGTCTAGAATATTCGTGAATTGTGACTCCAGTTCGGGTGGTAGTAGTTAATACAGATTTATGATATTCCGCACTTGTCCTACTTCATTGTAGTTAATTAATGTTAATTACTGAATGGAAATAAGGAATTGGTAAATGATTCTCTAACGTTGGCTTGCCTAGCAAGTGAAATATTAGGCGCCATCACGGTCCCATCGATGGGAAATTTTGGTTCGTGACAGTTGGTATCAGAGCACTAGGTTGCCTAGATCTCACGATTCATGAGCAACCTTAGTAGAGTCTGGAGGATCGGTACAGAGACGTCTGTGCTTATCTTCCAGAGGCTATGAAGTTTAGGAACAAGTATCACTTCTATTTTTCTGTCGTGCGATTTTGCTTTCTCAATACTGATTGAACTCTTCTACTCTTATTCTCTCGCAGATGGCGAGAACACATATCGCTTCCTCAGCTGAGCAGCAGCCAGAGCCTCCAGTGACAGCTCCTATGCGGGGCAAAGGTTGAGGCCGAGGTCGTTCCAGAGGCCGAGGCAGGGGCAGGGCTCAGCCTAGGGCCCGAGCAGCAGCCCCAGCAGTGGAGCCTCAGATAGAGCTTGACGAGGAGGTTCCAGCCCAGACTGTTCCTGCCAGACCAGCTCAGGTTCTGGAAGGGTTCATTGCTACCCCAGTACTTCAGGACGCTTTGGTCCGTTTGGTGGGCCTTATGGAGAGTGTGGCCCACACTGGCACATCTCCCATGGCACCAGCAGTCTCTCAGACTAGAGGAGGAGCCCAGACTCCTACCACTCCCGCTCTGGAGCAGATAGCTCCCCAATATCAGGCTCCAGCAGCTCAGCCAGTTAGATTAGTTCATCCGGTTATTGCGGCACAGGTCGGAGATAGGCCAACTATGTCTTCTAAGGCTTTATGGATATTGGATAGGTTTATCAAGCTCTTTCATGTTCACTTCAGTGGTTCTCCTTCGGAGGATCCCCATGAGTATCTTGACAGCTGTCACGAGGTTTTACGGAACATGGGTATAGTGGAAACCAATGGGGTCGATTTTGCTGCATTTTAGATGACTGGTTCTGCCAAGAAATGGTGGAGAGATTACTTGTTGACCAGACCAGCTAGGTCGCCTGCTCTTACTTGGGACCAGTTCTCTCAGCTCTTCATAGAGAAATTTCTGCCTATCACATTGAGAGAGGAGTATCGCCGTCAGTTTGAGCGTCTCCAGCAGGGCAGTAAGACTGTTACTCAGTATGAGACCCGTTTTGTGGATTTGGCCCGTCATGCTATTCTTTTGCTTCCCACCGAGAAAGAGAGAAGGTGATGAGGGTTATTGATGGACTTGCTCAGCCTATCAGATTGCAGATGGCTAAGGAGACTGGGAGTGAGATTTCTTTTCAGGCGGCTACTAATGTCCCCAGACGAGTCGAACAAGAGACCTCATCATTCCGGTGAGTTCAGCGGTGCCTCATCTAGAGGCAGGGGTACTTTTGGTAGAGGCCATCCTCCCAGGCCGTTTCATTCAGCGCTCCGGGCATCCCACGATGCCTCGGGCGGTCGTGGGCCTTAGATGTATTATTCCAACCAGCTAGCCTACAGTGTACCACCAGCTCTTATTAGTGTACGTCCACTCCAGAGTTATTAGGGTGGTTATTCAGGTCGACGGGATTAGTTTCAGGGTCAGCAGTCACAGCAGCCGAAGTTATATTATACTTGTGGTGATCCGAGGTACATTGCTAGATTTTGCCCTCGGGCAATAGGCAGCTCACAGCATCAGAGTTCTCGTGCCATGGTTCCGACACCAATTACTACACCACCTGCTCAGCCAGCCAGAGGCAGGGGTCAGGCAGCCAGAGGTAGAGGCCAGACTGTTAGAGGTGGAGACTAGCCAGTTAGAGGCCGTCCCAGGGACGTAATTCAGGGTGGTGGGGCCCAGCCCAGGTGTTATGCTTTCCTAGCCAGGCCTGAGGCTGAGTCATCTGACGCTGTTATCACAGGTACTGTTTCAGTTTGCAGTAGAGATGTTTCAGTTCTATTTGATCCGGGATCTACTTACTCATATGTGTCATCCTATTTTGCTTCATATTTGGTTGTGCCTCGTGATTCTTTGAGTGCTCATATATATGTGTCCACACCAGTGGGAGATGCTATTATTGTAAATCGTGTTTATCGTTCGTGTCTGGTCACCATTGGGAGTCTTGAGACTCATGTAGATCTTCTACTTCTCGACATGGTTGATTTCGATGTCATACTGGGTATGGATTGGTTGTCACCTTATCATGCTATATTAGATTGTCATGCCAAGACAGTGACCTTATCCTTGCAGGGGTTGCCTCGATTAGAGTAGAGAGGGGATCTTGGCCATTCTGCCAGCACGGTTATCTCTTATGTGAAGGCTCGGCATATGGTCGAGAAGGGGTGTCTAGCTTATTTGGCTTATGTCCGCGATTCTAGTGCGGAGGTTCCTTCCATAGATTCGGTGCCGGTTGTTTGTGAGTTTCCAGAGGTGTTTCCTGCAGACCT
>AWOL01S0009908.1:30385-58446 GCA_000715115.1 Nicotiana otophora
CTGTGTTGTTTGTGAAGAAGAAAGATGGATCGATGAGGATGTGTATAGATTATCGGCAATTGAACAAAGCCACCATCAAGAACAAATATCCATTGCCAAGGATTGATGATTTATATGATCAACTTCAGGGTGCCAAGGTGTTTTCAAAGATTTATTTGAGATTTGGCTACCATCAGTTGAGGATTAGGGCATCCGATGTTCCTAAGACAACTTTTCGGACTCGGCATAGGCATTATGAGTTTCTAGTGATGTCATTTGGGCTGACAAATGCCCCAGCAACACTCATGCATTTGATGAATCGGGTGTTCAAACCCTACCTGGATTCCTTTATGGTTGTGTTTATTGATGATATTTTGATCTACTCCCACAGTTGATAGGAGTATGAGCAGCACCTTCAGATCGCTCTTCAGGCTCTGAAAGACAGCCAGTTATATGCTAAGTTCTCAAAATGCGAGTTTTGGTTTAGTTCAGTTGCTTTCTTAGGTCATGTTGTATCAGCAGAGGGTATTCAGGTGGATCCTAAGAAAAGTGAGGCAGTTCAGGACTGGCCTACACCCACATCAGCTACAGAGATCCGTAGTTTCCTGGGTTTGGCGGGCTATTACCGTCGATTTTTGGATGGGTTTTCATCCATAGCAGCCCCGTTGACCAGATTGACCCATAAGGGTGCCCCGTTCAGGTGGTCAAACGAGTGTGAAGCGAGCTTTCAGAAGCTCAAGACTGCTTTGACTACGGCACCGATATTGGTGTTACCCACAGGTTCAGGATCTTATACAGTATATTGTGACGCATCTCGTATTAGTCTGGGTGCAGTATTGATGCAGCGTGGCAAGGTTATTGCATATGCTTCACGGCAGCTGAAGGTTCACGAGAAGAATTACCTTGTTCATGATCTAGAGCTGGCAACCATTGTTCACGCGCTGAAGATTTGGAGGCACTATCTTTACGGCGTGCCATGTGAGGTATTCACTGATCATCGGAGCTTGCAGTAATTGTGCAAGCAGAAGGAACTCAATTTGAGGCAGAGGAGGTGGCTGGAACTATTGAAAGACTATGATATCACCATATTATATCATCCCGGGAAGGCCAACGTGGTGGCCGACGCTTTGAGTAGGAAGTCAGTCAGTATGGGTAGCCTTGCATATATTCCAATTGGGGAGAGACCGCTTGCATTGGATGTTCAAGCCTTGGCCAACAAGTTCGTGAGGTTAGATGTTTCTGAGCCCAGCCGTGTTCTAGTTTGTACAGTTGCTCGGTCTTCTTTGTTTGAGCGCATCAGAGATCTGCAGGATGACGATCCTTATTTACTTGTCCTCAGAGACACAGTGTGGCATGGGGGTGCCAAGCAGGTTACTGTTGGAGATGACAAAGTTTTGAGGATGCAGGGTCATATTTGTGTGCCTAATGTGGATGGACTTCGTGAGTTGATCCTTGAGTAGCCCCACAGTTCCCGGTATTTTATTCATCCGGGCGTCGCCAAGATGTATCAGAACTTGAGGCAGCATTATTGGTGGAGGCGAATGAAGAAGGACATAGTTGCCTATGTAGCTCAGTGTCTAAATTGCCAGCAGGTAAAGTGTGAGTATCAGAGAGCTAGTGGTTTACTTCAGAGGTTAGATATTCCCAAGTGGAAGTGGGAGCGTATCACTATGGACTTTGTTGTTGGACTCCCACGGACTCGGAGGAAGTTCGATGCAGTTTGGGTCATTGTGGACAGGCAGACTAAGTCAGCTCATTTCATTCCCATGGCAGTTACCTATTCCAGTGGTTGGCAAAGATTTATATTCGTGAGATCGTCCGTCTTCACGGTGTGCCCGTGTCTATCATTTCTGATCGAGGTACGCAGTTTACCTCGCACTTTTGGAGGGCAGTTCAGCGTGAGTTGGGTACGCGGGTTGAGTTGAGCACAGCATTTCATCCTCACACAGACGGGCAGTCTGAGCGTACTATTCAGATCTTGGAGGATATGCTTCGCGCCTATGTTATTGACTTTGGAGGTTCTTGGGATCAGTTTTTGCCGTTAGCAGAGTTTGCCTACAATAACAGCTACCAGTCGAGCATTCAGATGGCTCCCCATGAGGCATTATATGGCAGACGGTGTAGGTCGCCAGTTAGGTGGTTTGAGCCGGGGGAGGCTCGGTTATTGGGTACAGATTTAGTACAGGATGCCTTGGATAAGGTCATGATTATTCAGGATCGACTTCGCACAGCTCAATCCAGGCAGAAGAGTTATATCGACCGTAGAGTGCGTGATGTTGCACTCATGGTCGGAGAGAGAGTGTTACTTCGGGTATCACCCATGGAGGGTGTAATGAGGTTCGGAAAGAAGGGCAAGTTGAGCCCTAGGTATATCGGACATTTTGAGATTCTGGGGAGAGTGGGAGAGGTGGCTTATAGGCTTGCGTTGCCACCCGGTTTAGCAGCTGTTCATCTGGTATTCCATGTGTCCATGCTTCGAAAGTATCACGATGATCTGTCCCATGTATTAGATTTCAGCTCTGTCCAATTGAACAAAGATTTGACTTACGAGGAGGAGCTGGTGGCAATTCTAGCCTGGCAAGTCCGCCAGTTGAGATCAAAGAGTTACCCTTGAGTTCGAGTGCAGTGGAGCGATCAGCCTATTGAGGCAGCTACTTGGAAGTCCGAGTCTGATATGCGGAGTAGATATTCCCACCTTTTCACCAGCCCAGGTACTTTTCTATGTCCGTTCGAGGACGAACAGTTGTTTTAGAGGTAGCGAATGTGATGACCCAAAAGGTCATCGTATGTTTTAAAACTCGCATCTGCGCTCTTAAGCCTTAAAAATCTCATTTTTACCCTCCTCGATTTGCGTGCGCAGTCCAGGCAGGTTTTCGAAAAACTTTTATGTTGAAAACTAATGAAAATAAGAATTTTTGCCTTAAAAGTTAATTTTAGTTGACTTCGGTCAACATTTTTTATAAATGGGCCCAGATCCGTGCTTTGATGGTCTCGGTAGGTCCGTATCGAATTATGGGACCTGGGCGTATGCCCAGAATCGAATTCGGATGTCCCTAACTTGAATTATGAAATTTTGATGAAAATTTAAAGTTTGGAAATTATTTGTTTTTAAGAATTGATTGATATTTGGCATTGTTAGTATCGGGTCCATATTTTTGGTCCCGGAGCCCGGTACAGGTTCATTATGATATTTAAGACATGTCTATGAAATTTGGTGAGAAACGGAGTTGATTTGACGTTATTCGGACGTCTAGTTGCGAAAATAAATATTTTAAAGTGTTCTTGAGAATTTCATTTGATTTGGTGCTACATTTAGAGTTCTAGGTGTTATTTTGGCGATTTGATCGCGCGAGAAGGTCCGTAAGATGTTTTTAGACTTGTGTGCATATTCGGTTTGGAGCCCCGAGGGCTCGGGTGCCATTCGGGCGATGCGCAAGTTCAGTTCAAACCTCAACAAGGCTGCTGGTGCACTAAATCTGGTGTGCCTGCACCTGCGAGCCTTTGGTCGCAGGTACGAGCTCACAGGTGCGAGCGATAGCCTCGCAGATGCAACCCAGGCCTGGACTTCGTTTTTCCGCATAAGCGGACTTTTCTCCGCATGAGCGGAACCCTGTCCGCGTGTGCGGCCCTAGTTGGCCCATACCCTTTTTCGCAGAAGCACACATGCGGAAGCGCAGGTGCACCAAAGCACCGCAGGTGCGAAGGTCGCTGGGCAGTGAGCACTTAATTCAGACTCCAGCCATTTTTCCTCTAACGTTGGCTTGCCTAGTAAGTGAAATGTTAGGCGCCATCACGATCCCGTCGGTGGGAAATTTCGGGTCATGACAGTCTTGGGGAGGGCCCCAGGAATGAATCGGATGGAAATCAGATCATTTTTGGACTTAGTGTTCTACGGAATCTAGGTTGTTCTGGTGTCATCGCACATGCAGAGTGATTGACCGCAGGTGCAGGCTCGCAAAAGCGAGTTGGTCATCGCAACTACGAAAATGGATTAGCCCAGCTAGGATCCCAGGTGCGAGGAGTGGACCACATTCGCAGGTGCGAAGATGTGGTCGCAGATGCGAAAAAGGGGCTGCTTGGTTGTCCTTCGCAGAAGCGGAGAATACTCCGCAGGAGCGGGCTCGCAGGTGCGAGCCATGGTCCGCAGAAGAGAAAATTGTGTACTTAAGTGTTTTTCGCACCTGGGATGGTTTTTCTGTAGGTGCGGCGTCGCAGAAGCGACCCAAAGGTCGCAGAGCGGAAGTCGCTGGGCAAAAAAGGGAAAAATTCGAGGGTTTGATTCATAATTCATTTTGGGACTTAGAAAGCTCATTTTGAGGCGAAATTTCGAGGAATTTTCATAGAGAACTTTGGAGTTAGGAGTTATAACTCGTTTTTGATTAATTCACATGAATCTATTGATAAATTTTTCATTTAATTGGTGCTTTGGAGTTAGAAATTGGGCAAAATTGGTAGAAACTCCTTAGGCTAAATTATTGAGATTTGAAAGGCGAAATGAGGTCGGACTTGAATAATTCTTGTATGGTTGGACTCGATATCGAATGGATGTTCGGTTTTTGTAATTTTAGTCGGTTTCGAGATGCGGGCTCGGGGTGACGTTTTGGGTCAATTTTTCAATTCTTTGCAAAGATCATAATTTCATTGTTTGAATGAGTTTCCTATAGTTATATTTATAGTATGAAATTATTTTGTCTAGATTCGAGCCGTTCGGAATTGGAAAATCGAGAGAAAGACCTTCTAATTGATTGATTTAGCGTGGTTTGAGGTAAGTGACTTGTTTAACCTTGTGTGGGGGAAATTCCTCTTAGAATTTGGTATTGTTGTGATAATTGTGATATATGAAAGCCGTGTACACAAGGTGATGAGTGCGTACACGGGCTAAATGTGAAATTTCCGATTTTCAGCTATGTAGTTTCCTTTCATGCTTTAATTGAGTTGCTTTAACATGTTTTAGTCATCATATTTAGTCTAATTTCACATGTTTACTTGTTTTATCTCAAATTTGCAAATTGTCCTACATGTTTAGTTGAATTACTTGCTTTCTTTTATTCCGTATTTATTATTTAACTGTTGAATCCGTACTTGAAATTTCTATTCTTGGAATATCTTATCGTTGAATTTGGTATTGAGTTGCAAAGGTCGTGGTTTCTATTAAGGCAAAGTGTAAGTTGTGAAATATCATTTTATTGAGTTACTCTCCGGTTGTTATTGTTGAGACTTTGTGTACATTGTAGTTGAGTCGTGGGCTCCTTATTGTGAAATTATATTATTGTTGGCTTTTTTGGTAAGTTGTGATATTGGGCACTTGAATTGCGAATTGTGATATTGATATTGATACGCATGCGGTGGTATAAGGCCTGGGTTTTGAAACGCATGAGGTGAGATAAGGTGGGCTTGATACGCGAGGCTAGTAAGGGAACTACTAGAAGCCATGCGGTGTGATAAGCTGGGCTACAACGCGGAGTGCTATTTCGGAAAAAATAATTTTCAAAACTAAATGTAAAGGCTCCCGCGGTGATATAAGAAAGACTTTGAGTTACTTTTATGATTTGGGACTACGAGGCGGTATCTCGGTAGTGGCCCTTGTTGATTTTTCTCTATTTGCTGTACTTGTCTTGGTTGTTTGTTTCCTTAACATGTAAATCCTTGTTTCCTTCCATGTTGTATTAACTTTCTTGATTTCGTGTTGTTAACTTTCCGTAAATTCCTTATTATTTCATTTCCATTCTCATTATCATTATATCGTTGTATCTTTCGTCTTGTTTCTTATTATCTCTACTAAGTTATTGACTTGACATTGTCACTACTCTACCGAGGTTAGGCTTGACACTTATTGGGTACTGTTGTGCTGTACTCATACTATACTTCTGCACATCGTTTTGTGCAGATCCGGGTACTTCCTATTAGTCCCGGCATTAGTGAGCTGAGGTTGCTTTGGAGACTTCAAGGTACACATGCCCGCATCCGCAGGCCTCGGAGTCCCCTTCTATCCTGTTTTTCCTTATTTCATTACACTATCTTAGAAAGTGACGTATAAGATTGTTCAGTAATATCACTAGAGGTTGTGACTTATACTTCACCGGGTTTTGGGAGTTGTACATATTGAGTTACAGATTTCATTTATGATTGCTGAAGTTTTGAGATTTTAAGTTGTTATTTCAATTATTCCGCATGTTGATAAGCTTACCTAGTTTTAGAGACTAGGTGATGTCATGACTTCCTACGGAGGGAAGTTTTGGTCGTGACAACATTGTAGCACCACCCAATCTATCGAACAAGTCTGCCATTAGCGGAATAGGGTACTTATTCTTCACGGTGATTTTGTTTAGGGCACGATAATCAACACAGAGCCGTAGGGTGCCACCCTGTTTCTTTTGGAATAGCATCGGGGACCCATAAGGGGACTTGAAAGGCACAATGATTCCCGCGTCTATCATTTCCTTCAACTGTATCCGAAGCTCGGTGAGCTCGGGTTGTGACATTCTATAAGGCGCCCGAGCGGGTGGCTTCGCACACGTCACCAACTCAATCTCATGGCCCACAATGCGCCTAGGCGGGAGTCGCTTTGGCATGACGTCTTCAAACTCCAGTAGAAGCTCCTTTACGGGTGCAGGAATGGGACCCGAGGAGCGTTCTATATCTTCAATACAGAGGGTAGACATGAACATAGGTTCATGTCTTTTGACTCCCTTCTTCAAGGCCAATATGTTCTCCGCGACCATCTTTATGGTTGTGCAGGGAATAATACGGGGCTTGGTCCCATTTGCTCCCATCATCAGTAGCATGTCGGCATAAGGTACTGGAACGGTGTTGGTTTGCCTCATGAATTCCAACCCAACTATCAGCTCGAAGTCATCTATGATCACCACGCGCAAGTTGACTTTTCCTTCATAAGGACCAAGTATCACTGGTACTCCTTTGGCTATTCCACCCACCGGCTGAGGCGGTGAGTTAATAGCCTTGACACGACCTCTGCCCTTTCCCAAAACTAGACCAAGGCGTTCTACCTAAGTTGAGGCTAAGTAGTTGTGAGTAGCGCCCATGTCTATCATCGTCCGAATGGGCTTGCCATTAACTTTCATCTCAACGAACATCAAGGTCTTCCATTGGTTAAGAGAAGGCCCCCCATCCATCTTCTTTTTCCCTTTCTTGGTCGTAGGGCATGGGTCCTTCTTGTTGCGGATACCAGTACTTGTTCCCGCTAAGGCTTCAGAAATAGAACAAACAAATGCGTTGAAGGCACATATTGGTTCGGTCTGGTCAGCATCATCTGTGTCATCATCCGTCCATCATCAGAAGTTTGATGGGCGTTCATCTGTGCATGTGGGCATTCATTGTTCCAATGTGGCCCGCCGCAATGACGGCATCCTGAAAGGGGCTCCCTCCCCCGATCGTTGTTGTTAGATGCAGCACTATTACTGCCTAAGGAAGGAGCCTTAGATTTGGTTGCACTCGGATCTCCTCCACTTCTGCTAGGGCCACCATTGTCGGGCTGGCCCCATTTGTATCCCCCTCGGACAGGCGGTTGAGGCCTATCCTTCCGAGCTTCCACTTGATAGTCCCCAAGGCATTCCGCTGCTTAGATCGCCTTGGGTAAAGTGTCTACTCTTTGTCTTTGCAGCTCCATGCGGGCATAAGGTTTCAAACCTTCCAGGAATGTAAAGAGTTTGTCTTTGTCCCCCATATCCTGTATGTTCAGCATGAGTGCAGAGAATTCCCGCATGTAATCCCTCAGAGTCGCGACTGATGTTCGCAATGTCACCTTCGGCCTGCCGCATCCTGCGGTCCAGGTCGTCCAACCTTTGCACTAGGTTGGTTCTTAGATCAGGCACTGCATTCACGATGGGTTGTAATACGTCAACCGTCTCTTCAAGGGCCGCAATGCGGTCCCCATGATTCACCATGGTCAAAAATGGTGGTAATGGCAATGTGTTTTCTCGTCCGATGTCGAGCTTAGGCTCTGATACCAACTGTTACGCGGTGCCTTCCTGAGATTCCTTGGAAGGGCGACGTTAGGCTAAGCAACTGATGTCTGTGTAGTTATTATCCGCCAATTGGGTCCCCTTAGTACGCTAGACGAGATTGTCAGTGTCGTACGGGAAAACCAATGTCACGAGCAATTGAGATAACAGAAAAGAGAATTGAGAATGAAAGAAAGCTTAATTACATTAATGAAAGCTATTACAGAAGAGTAACACGATGTCGAGGGGGAGAGACAGCAGTATATAGAATTGTTTGCTTGCTTGAACCCCTTAATAGTGCTTTAAAAAAATCATAAGTTACAGGACTTGACTAAATAAGCTAGAGAGACATAATGGAAATACATGAAATAAAATTACTCTATATTTACAATGAAAATGACTTAGATTCCTATAAAGTATAATCAAGTCCGTTGGCAGCAACCTTGTCTTTAGCATCAGAGTCTGCGTGCGCGGCGCTGTTGGCATCTGCCTGCGGCTGGGCGCTGGCGAGAGCTATCGGTGAGGCGACAAAGGCGCGCTTGTTACTTGGCGCAACTAAGACCACAAAGCCGACCATGGCGCTAGGCGTCGGGAGGCTTGCCAGGACGCCATAGGGTGCATCCAGGGGTCATGGGGCATGGTTGGAAAGCCGCCCATGACAGTACAAATGCTAATTTTGTAAAACTTTTTGACGTACTTTGATTGATCTGGAATTTCATAGGTCTATAGGAAACAACCTAATTTTGTGTTTTGGGTTCATGTAACACAAATTTATGACTATATCTACTTTTTCATGTGTATTATAATACATGTTGAATTTGTAGAATTTGTTTTACAAACTCTTGTTGGCATCGTGTGATTTTTGTATCTAGGTAGGTAGATATTTAGCTAGGTCCCAAAAACATTTTTGTTTTCTTTCTTACTATTAGATGACAGCTTAATGTTGTTTTGGTCGTTTTCAATCTTCATCTACCCTGAAGGTTAGCAAGATGGGGTTCTTTTCTTTCTTTTACCTTTTCTTGTTCTTTTTGGTGGAGGGCAAGAGAGGAACTTAAATGATCACAATCTCTTTATTGCAGATGTGTAGTGTAAATATAATCAACAATGAATAGAGTACAGTACAGTTTAGGTACATACATGAACAACATAAACTATCTGAGACAATTGAAAATATAGAATTCTACACCTGGTCCAGTGATCGAACAATCGCTGTACAAATATATACTACGGATGCCAAACAACAATAAAGGGTATAACCTTATAATAGCAAATGAACAAATAACAATCAAAGCAAGAATTCAAGGAAAAGTACGGTTCGTAAATAAAATTTAACAATAGAATCGTAAAATATGTACACAAGGCTTTTATTGATCCGATTGTTTCAATCAATTTAATTACATCAATTGTGCAGATGAACATATTGAGAAATGTCTGATGCAACATGAGAAATCCAATTAGCTGTGGTGCCAAAAAAGAGTTCCCAAAACCAAAGATCCAATGCAAGAACAGAAGAAAAAATTAGCAGGGCTAAAGTCTGATACCGATTTAGAGGCCAGCCCGAAACTTCTGCCATCTGTTTCAAGAAAGGAAGTGAACTGGTTGTTAGGTCGCGGTTCCTTATGGACCAGGCAGTTACCCACTGTACCTGAGAAGGGACAAGGTCAAACTCTTCTCGCAGCCTCCGTCCCAAATCTGGCATGTGCCCACCACCATAAAGGATAGCAATCTTGTTATGACCTTCGTCCATTGCTCTTTGAAGTGCTTCTAATGCAGCTTTGTTTCTCTCTCCGATGATGACAGATTCCGCCTCTACATCAGCTGTGACCTGTGTGAATCTACATGCATAATGGGAAGGGGTAATTACTTTAGTAAATGAAAAGAGGCAGTTGCAAACGCACACTACACAGAAGATCCGATGGAGGAAAAGGTAAACAATATCAGTGTGGGGCAAAACGATAATCTGGCAAGATTATCTTCTCTGTTGATGCAAAAACTTATAGACTGTACGATATGAGCTTGCATTCATGGATAACATCTGCTTTGGAGATAGGGTGTTCCTTAAACAGCCCAATGTTCGTTTTTTTCTTTTTTTGTGGTTGGTTTTACTTCATTATTCATACATACTCTTACACTCAATGGATTCAGATAACAACTTCCGTTCGTTTTTCTCTCTAAATTATTTGACCATTCATAGTTATTTCCTATCTAAACTTCATATGAGTAGAATACTAAAATATTATAGAGTGGAGGTGTTTCTTAGCCACATCTTCTTATTCTCAATCAATAAAGCAGAAAACAATAAAATACTCCAGCCTGCTGCAAACCAAAACTAAATTTTGACTGCCAAAAAACTTACTCGGATGTTAGTCGCTTTGCCAGGAAGACCTTTATTGCAGCACCAAAATCAAGCCTGGACAAGGCTTCTAGTTCAGGATATTCAGATGCCGGGCTTTTCACATCCGCACAAACACCTCCAATGATAAGAAGTCCAACAAGAGGCATCGGCAGCACCCGAGAAGCCCATAGAAGTTTGGATCTCCAAGGGCCAAGATCTTCTGGAATTGTAGGTTGCACAAGTGCTTTTGTTGATCTAAGTGTCATATCTCTGGCAAATGTGAAGAAGCTCTCACCTCTTTCAAGCTGAAAAGTACATACAACTTGGTGAAATCTTCGGGTCATGTGAGCAGAGAACACAAAAGGAAGAAAACTTGGCACAGTTAAAAAAAAAAGAAACTAGAAATGTTGGTCTGAGGTGCAACCTTATAAATAATATATACATACACACACCAAACATACGTGAACCAAAAATATAATACATAATACAGATAAATCGACTGTCGTTTACTGAACAAAATAAGCAAAGGGAAGTGAGGGAGAGGCAAAAGTGTATGAACATTTTGAATATCAGCAATTCGTTTAACAAGTAATGGCCTTAACAGCAAAGTTATCACATAGACTACCTGGAGTAACTTGAAGGTCTCAAAATCAAGATCTGCATGGTACCAATTCTCACCCTCGTAGTCAAGACAATCTAGCTGGAAATCAAGGGTGAGAAATCTTGCCATCTGCCTTTGGATGAATCCAATAATATTAAATCCCCGTGATCTTGAGCTTTTTAATTTCTTTCTAGAGATAGAACTAGAACCTCTTCTACTCTCCAAACTTTCTCTGCTGGCTACCATCTCATAGAGAACGCAATCATATGGTTCAAGTTCTTTTTGTAGGGCAGCAAAATACCTGCAAATACAACATTAATCAAAGTCAAACTGTTCAGTCAGACCAACATCAAAAAAGCATGATGCAGAAATAGAGGTTAGTAAGATGTTTCTATCAGGAATACACATCAAGATATCAGATAAAACATTAAGAAAAAAAATTAAATAACCATGACCACGAGACAGAATCAAGATGGAAGCTAGTGCCATATAGGCAATCAGAGTCTGTACAAAAACTGATTCACGGAGATATGGAACTGTTAACTAATTACTGAAAAGATGATTAATTCTATCCTATTCGGCCAAAGTCGATGACGGCTATCTTTTGATGTGGTTAAGTAATGAACCTTAGGACGGTTCTTCAATTGACAATAATTGCCCAATTTCTAACCACAGTTTTCTATGGAAGCAATGAAATGAGAATCTATTAGCTGAAAGAAGTTAAAAGCATGATGCCAATGCAACACAGGAAGTGTCAGTGCCAGTAAAACAACTCTTCAATAAGACAGGAACACACTTGTTCCCACTTTGGGAATTCCACACCAATTAGGAATTTCAGTTGAAGCAGTTAGCAATTCATGATTTGCATAACAAGGAAAGGATGATTTTCAATTTGACAAGAGCGTTCATGAAAAAGCTCTGCCAGAAGAAGACCTGGTTAAATTGGATAGTTGTATTCCACTAATGATGCAGGTAATCAACTGAATATCAAACTACATTTCAGAAAAGATAATAGTACATTCATCAGCGATCGTAGGTAAAAAGGGGACCATAAAATACAAGGTGGAATATGTAGAAATTCACAAAGGAAACTTTAGTATCAACTCAATAAGGAGGACGAAAAGGATGCTACCTGACGCATTGCCAAAGCCAATTCAGTCCTTTTGTCTAGCCCAAGTTAGTTTATAATCTAATTTTAGCTAAACTATATTTTAAGAAGAGGAAATCACACTTCACATTTAAGAGTGTAGGTAATCGTAGTTACAACAACAACAAACCCAGTGTAATCCCACTAGTGGGGGAGGTAATCGTAGTTAAATAGACTTTTTCCTTACCAGAACACACAATGGGCGACATGTAAGGACTTCAATGTTATGAAAGAGGCCTTGAGCACCCGAGATAGATTGGTAGTCCCCGATGTGAAGCTAAAAGAAGAAACGAGTTCCAAGCAAACTAAGAAGCACTAACTAACTAGCCTTTCAGGAAAAGCTACAGAAGGAGAAAGCATTGGACCTAGAAGGTTAGGTATATACCCAGTAAAAGGAAGTGCAAGTAGAATAAAGAAAGTAGCAAGTGAAGTCATAGGTGGGTCTAAACGCCTATGACCTCGACCACATGAATTGTGGGGGTGGAAGGAGAAGGTGTAAAGAGTTATTAAATTGAAAACGGAGTACTATCAAAAGGTTATAAAAACAGAAGACAGAGAAGACTTTAAAGAGTATAAGAGAGCTAAACGAGAAGCTTAAAAGGTTGTTAGCAAAGCTCAAGGTAAAGCCCTAGATGGCTTGTGCCAAAAGTTAGGGCTGCATGAAGTGGAGAAAAAATATCTAAACTAGAATGCCTGAAAGAGAAGAAGATCAAAGACTTTATTCTATCTTCATCAAAAAAAAAAAAGATCAAAAACTTAAACCAAGTTAAATGTATTAAACACAAAAGTATAATGTCTGATATAACCACCAAGGATTATGTAAGATCGATATGATCCCTCCACCCGTAATTAGAGGAGTTCGAGAAAAGGGAAAAAAACATGGTAACGCTTCTCGGCTTCCCCCTTTAATGGGCCTAATGCGCGAATCCATATTAATTGAAACTTTAACGGAGATACCGGACACCATGTGGGAAGCCAAAAGAAGATTATGTCTGATATGCTCGAATATTTATGATTCAAAAATAAGTTGTGAGAAATAAGAAAATAGTGATGAAAAATAATATAAATAGCATTCAAGGATCTAAAAAGGACAAAGAAGAAGTCAAAGAAAATAGCATCCCCCAACCCCGGGATCTGATCTACGTTCGCAAGAAGAGAATTAACTGAATAGCCGCCGTCCACAAGTGTGACTTCAATATGTTTTCCAATTATTACCTGGGTATCAAATGAAGTGTCTACAACTCCAAGGATCTAAGTAGGACAAAAATATAAATAGTATTCAGGGATCTATGAGATGGTCACACAAAATTAGACAAGATTAGAAATGATCACATTCAACAAAAGGTATAAATAGCACATATATTCGCCAAAAGCATCCGAATAGAAGGAAAAAGACTTGTAGTACAAAATTCCTTATGTGAATAGTTGTAGTTGTAACTAGCCATCCTTCTTTAAGGCCCCAACAAATGCAACATCTGATTTCCTACATTCAAGGATCTAATGTACAAAGAGGAAATGAATAAGCTCCTTTTGGACAACTTTCAATAGGACATAGATCAGGACCCTTTTTGAATCAAAGAATGTCGTATGAAGTGGTTTGGTCATATTATAAGTAGCCCTCCAAAAGCACCGGTTTATAGGTGTAAACCATGAAAAGGTATTAAAAGGGGATGACATAGACCTAAAATCACATGGAATGAAGTTCCTCTATATCTTAAAATCCATGCTAGCAAGAAATAGAACACAATAGAAGGAAAAATTCATTGTTGGTAAGTTTATGTTAGATTCAATGTTTCCTAAGAGTCTTTTAATCTATTAGAGATATGTATGTTAGTAGAAAATGTATAGAACTTCTAGTGTTCGAGAATTTTCAAATTGAGCAAAACAGATAGTAAGGATTCACACAGCCTACCCTAACTAACTTGGGATTGAGGCTTCGTTGTTGTAGTTGTTGTCTAGCTCAAGCCATGGCTACTAAGCTTCTTTGTTATCCACACTACATAAGAGGGAAATATGGATTCCTTTTGGCACTTACTTTACCACATCACCAAACAAAAGGACAAGTAGATTTAACAACAGAATCTTCAGAATTTCACCTCCATATTATAATCGTTAAATGCATAGCAAAAAATCTGTAAATATAGGGTAACACAGTTACCACTTTGACATTATTCATCACCATTTGAGAGAAACTACAAAATGAGCAACATTATCCAATCTATTACTCTTCATTCATACAATCTGAGTTGTGCAGACTAATAACTAGCTGTTTATCATACGCATTTCTAATTCCTAACGTCTCGTGTGCTTGCCTTTACAAAAAGTTGCCATCAACATTAGATACTAGGGGCAGTTACAATTAGCCTGTATTATAAATATCCCCCCTTTCCCACGATTGTACCCCCATTCTCATTCTACTACTCATACTATTAACATACAGAAATCACTGCACACTTTTCTCTCAATTACAAGCGTCGTTCAACAGCTTTCTTCAACCAAGGATTGCTCAATAAGAAATTCTTTACTTTATTTCACTACTTTTGTTTATGTAGTTCTATTGCTTTCTTATTCATTACTAGAAAAAAAAATCATACTGTTGGTTTAATTCAAATTGCTTGTAGCCTAATTCTATAAATTTAACTGACTAATCTAATAATCAGATTTTAGGTTAAACGTCTTAAATAAATGAAATGTTGATTAATTTAATTCTCACATTTTGGTGTTTCACATACCACATAGATGCTACCATGTTCAAGAGTAACCATCATAAATCAACATAATCTTAGCTTCTTCAATTTATTGACGGTGAATTAATATTACTCAATCTGGAGTTTTACACGGAAGCCAGTGACTAGTAATTGACATAATCTCACTTCATATCAACATAACATCAAGCTCCAAAAAATATTTTCTGGATTCTGAGGGACATGAACTTACTCTTTATCAGCAATGTGTATTGTCGACACCAAATCAACCTACACAATCAAAATTTCAAAATCACAATCAAACTTCAAAACCAAACTCAAACATAGCCAAATGTTCAATTCATTTGCAATATGACTCACATCGAAGTCCTAAATACACAGTCAATGCAAAAAAGTTTTTACACGGTCAGGTCACCCAAAATAAATCTACAAGTAAGCCGCTTACCTTATAATGTAAAATGTGGGATTTGTAGACTTGAAATTAAGACACGTTAACTGCTACAACATGCAAAGGTGACCTAATTTTGTGAAAAAATCCTTATACTAATGGTGTATATAACTTAAACTAAATAAGATACGGATTTAAGTTATATGCACTGACTGACAGTGTAATGATTTTTACACTATCCGATTACTTACCATTTCGTGTAGGTTATGAATGAATGCTTATTAAATTGAATTACCTACAATTGACTTTTAAGTGACCCGATTGTGTAAATTAGTTTTTAACCTCACAAAATATACACACTCGCGTACGCGCACACACACTCATACATACACACAGACTCGCGCGCGCGCACACACACACTATCTCTGAAAGGTCCAGAAAGTTCAGTTCGAAACATTTTATTTTACCTGGAGAAAAGGTTGAAGAAGAGACCAAGGGAACTTCTTCTTATAAGTAACAACAGCGGTTTGCAACTCAGCGGTGCTAACTCTATCATCGGCGCTAGTACCTTGTTTAAACCTCATGAAATCAGCAATCGAATTATTCCCCAAAAATTGCTCTGCCGAGTCATTATTATCGACCAATAGCTGCTGCTTCGATAAGAAGACCTTGAGATTCGGAAAACGAGGAATTCGTCGGAAGGAATGAAACGAGGTGGAAGGTGAATCGGAGTTGAAATTTGAAGGAAATGGAGATGGAGATGTTGAAGAGAGTATAGAGAGAGAAGTTTGAACCATAGCTCTCTTCTAGAGAGAGAGAGGGGAAAACGAGGATATGGTGAAGAAGGGAGTGATGAAAAAATCGGTTGCTCTGGTTCGGGTTGTGGCTACGTTGCACGGGAAGTCGGAGCTTAATTTATTTTTTGTTACTTATCGATTTATTACTCGGTTATATATATATAAATAAGGAAATTTCGAAAACTAGGTGTATTTCTTTTTCTCACACTTCTTTGCTTTGAAGCATCAAACATGGCATCCTTATCGATCTTTATGCATCTAAATTCAACAATTTAATACCAAAATTATGATGGGATGGATCTATCATTAACTAATAATCTCGAGATCGAGTCATGAAAATTAATACTATATAAATATATTTATTTTATAAATAATTTAAGATGTGTAAGTTTTTTTTTAAAAATTAGTACTTTCATATGATATATGATATGTATGCTTACTTTCTTTATCAAATGCGTTTGCGCGCAACAGTTACCAGGTAACTCTATCCATCAAGGCTTGGATAGATGGAAGAAATCACCTAGTATTTGCCTCCGCTGGAATTTGAACCTAAGACCTCATGGTTCTCGCCCACTTCATTAACCACTAGGCCACGTCCTTGGGTGCTTCACAAGCTAAGACTTATTAAACTCATAGTATATTTTTTTTATTTGAGATGTTATTTTATTGGCAATTCTTAAAAGTAAATACTAAACTTATCATTGTGTATCACTAGCAGTAGCAGACAAGATGGAACCCTGATAATACATATATAGTCACTGAACAATATAAGGATGATTAGTTAGTACAGTACAATAATTTTTGTCCAACCTGCAACAGCCAGCAACCTATAACAAAAGTACATAAAGAATTTCCCAAGTACAATGAAGAATTTAAATGGATATTTAACAAATTTAATGAACTAACTAATACAAGGTTGCAATATGCGAAAAGAGAGAAATTCATGAGGAAGCAATCCGCGGACAACAGACCTGCAGGCCTGAGCTAATCTACCTCTAGCTAGTATCCATTACAAGGTCGACGCCACCAATATATGGCAATCTCTATAACTTTCTCACAAAGTCACGTATAACTTGATTAACTTCTATGGCAACTCATTGGTTCTGCACTCCATTTGGCTTGGAAAGAAGTCAGAACTAAGCTGCAACTCCTGTTTGCGACAGCAACTGAAGACCAGCTTTTAAATCCTCTAAAGTAATCGTTGATAGTTCGTCTGAGTCTATGCAGTCAAAACTGAGTCTGAGATCCAAATTCTCTCTTGCATTAACTAGCATTGGATCCACTAGACCTCCATTCATCTCCTTACGCTGCTTTTCAGTGGTTTCGTCCTTGATAAGTGATGAAACAGCATCAACAGTACATGAAGGATGCAACTTAAACCCGTACAGCAAGCTACTATCAGCTTGATTGGTCATCTTAAGATGAAGAATCTTGGCAAGGTCTTCAGAGCTAAAGCTGTCAAATTGGAAAAACTTTGTGACTCTTCTACAGAAACCTTCGTTAGAAGTGATCACACGCTTCATTGGTTCACTGTAACCTGCAAAAATTACTACAATTTTTCCACTATCCATGACTGACATTATCTCCTCTAGTGCTTCCAAACCATAGTCCTTATCATCTGATTTCTGCATAGGTATTAATCGATAGGCTTCATCAACGAAAAGAATCCCCCCTTCAGCTTCTTGGATCTGCAGATTTTCCCTAGACTTGGTCACCTCGAAGCCAAATATTTATGGGAATATGGAAAAACTTCAGAGTCACAAAAAGCTTACCTTTCTCCTTGTTTTCGGTCCTGTATGACCAACAAATTCACCAACCAGATCTGTTCTCTGCACCTCTGTCACGTTGTCAGTTGGAAGAATCCCCACCATATGAAGTAATTTTCCAAGAATGCGAGCAACCATAGTTTTTCCTGTAATAGTATACCATCACGAAAATATAAGAAATCAACCTAGAAGAAATATATATCAAACACATAAGTTGGCTAGGCAAATATCAATGGGTAAAGAGAAACTGAAACACATCCTGCATTCAACAGCATCACTGACATAACCACGAGCTACAAGGTATGCGCTTTCTTTCGATGAGTTTTTTTCACCTCATTTATTTACTTCCTCTTAACAGTTTGACACCATCTCCTTTAAGTAGAATGGGTAAAACATTGTGCTGTGCGTCAGGGGCGGAGCTAGAGAGCGAGTTACGGGTTCGGCCGAACCCAGTAGCTTTGGTTCAAACTCTGTATTTGTTTGATGAAATTCATTAAACATGTACAAATTATTAATTTAGAACCCACTAACTTAAAAATGATTAGAATCCCGAACCCAAAAGTTTTAAATCCTGGCTCCGCCTCTGCTGTGCGTATTGGAACATACTTTTCTTTGTAAATTATATAGACTTGATTACCTGTTCCAGGGTTTCCGAGGAAAGCCATATGGGGCAGTCTTCTTGCACCAACTTTAAGCCCTAGGGCCTTACGCCTCTCATCCAAGAGCATCCCCTTTGCCCATTTGCGGAGCTGCAGTTTAAGTTCATCTAATCCCACTATTGTAGATAATTCATTTTCAAGTTCATCCATTTTAGCTTTGGTCTGGCTGCATGCTTCAATGGCTTTACGTTTTCTTTGTTCTTCAAGATACCGGTGGAGAAGTTCACGCAATTTTTCATTTCCAGGGCCTTGAGAGAGATGATTTATAGGAGTCATGCCCTCCTGCACTTCACATATTCTACAATTAGCAATGACCAGAAAAGTAACATGATCTTTTTTGAATAAATGGAATCTATAGTACATTGTCTTCAGCACTACAATTCGCGTCATACTCCAACAATGTCTTTACTGTTGAATAGTCTTCGGCTCGTAGTGAATGCCAAACAGCAAGGTGCAACGGAGTCATCCCATTCTGCAAAAAGCCACATGAAAATGAAAATCAAAACAGATTGAGAAACACATGCCCCAAGTCCAATCACAATTGAAGCAGTAAATATACACACATTGGCTTTGGCTTCAACATGAGCACCATGAGCAAGAAGCACTTTTGTGGCTTCGTTACAACCATTCTTGGCTGCCATGTGCAATGGAGTCTCTCCATACTGCAATGCACAAAATATTAACACCAGAAGGCAGAAAAGAAGAAAGCAAGAAGTTACAAGAGACAAAGTCCAGTCAGCTCCAAAAGAAAATGCGACCGTATGTAATTGATAGATTCCTTCACGTACCATGTTCTTGGCTTCCAACTCCACCTTTTCTGGGCCTGGCCAACCAAGTAAAAACTTGAGTATTTCCACATTATTGTAACCAGCAGCAACATGAAGAGGCGTCTGCACCATCTGCATCCAGATAAGTAGCAAACAATATAAGGAGAATACTTTTCACAGGCAACCGACTAATCTAACTTCTGCAAGACTATGACCAGGTAAACATGATCAGTAGCCAACTGTCTTTGAAACTTTTATAAGACCATCAGTATCCTGTTTGATTCCCTCTCTCTAGGAAATTCCTAAGGGAACTTAAAATAAAGAAAGATCAAAGACATCGTAACCCAAGGTACTACTTATATTAGCCTCAAATTTAACTCCATATCTAGGTAAATCATTAAAATCATGAAACAACAAAAGTGCAGGAAATAACTCCAAATAAAAAGCTATATATCAGCATTTGACCATGATATCCTGTACCTGCAGTCACAAACAACACTAGCATAGTACAATTAACTCTATTGAACAGGAAAACAAATAACCATTTAGCTAACCTTCATCCCACCCATTTACCAAAGCAACTGCATTATTATGTGTCAGCAAGCACATTTTGATTTTCTCTTTCAACAGAACATAAAAGGAAAGAAATCTTTTTTCTAAATCCAATAACCAATACTCTATATGTATAACACGGGTAAGCTGATTTTGTCTATAGTTGTGCATAAGCCCTCTCCTCTACCCTGCTCTACTTAAATACCATAAGTAGACATAATCAGGTCTGAGGCCATCATAAGCCATTATCAAACTTAGCAACTTGAACACATATTTTTTTCTTTTTGATGACCGAGAAATTCGTCCGAGGCCAAACATTAGGATCAATCGCAGCCTTCAAAACTCGAGGATAACAAGCCCTCTCCTCTACCCTTCTCTACTTAAATACCAAGCTTAGTCTACATGGCGCACGGCTCGAACCTGTGACCTAAGTCACAAGTCCGTCAATCTTTGCCACTTGAATTAAGCCCTAGGGACTAGTGAAAAGATATGCCTAACCAGAACAACATTTGAATGATACGGATATCCTTACGCATCCAGAGGTGGAGCCACCATTGTAGCTACGGGTTCGGCAGAACTCAACAACTTTGGCTTAAATCATGTATTTATGTTTAAAAAAAACATTTAATATGTATAAATAATATATTCAAAACCCAGTAAGCAAAAGGATTGTGATCCTGAACCCATAAACTAAAAATCCTGCATCTTCCTCTTTAACTAATAAGCAATAAAAGTAGAAGCTGCATAAGGATATTGTTATATTCATATGTTTTTCAGCTTATGTTAATATATCTAACCTCTTTTTATTCATTGTTGGCATTCTTAATCTTGCCCCAAGTTTCTGGGGGTTGTAGCTCCCAATTGCGTACATAAAGCATTATCATATAACTAAGGGGTTCCTTAATACACATTTCTTTGTGCAAACTTGGCTTCTTGCAGGAATACAAAAATACAAAAACTACAAATATTAGAGATATATAAAGCCAGAGAGAGAAAGAGAGATCGTACAACAGGGTTACGTTCATTAAGAAGAGAAGGGTTGTCATTGAGTAACTTCTGAAAGGCAAAAACGTCTCCAGATTGTGCTAAGCTGTGAATAGTTATGGGTCTTGAGGATCTTGACCGTCGATCCCGCGGCTTCTGCATCTTTTTTTTTATTTATTATTTCCTGTCGTAATTTTCCTCTCTCAGACGAAAGAAAAACAAAGGAAGCAAAAACCGAGAGGTAGGGGAAAGGGAATTTTATGGCGTCGGTGGAATGAAAAGGGAATTTCAGCCTCTCAGTCTCAGGGGAATTTCGTCAAACAAGTCGTGTGTGAGTCATGCTGCGCGGAAAATGAACTGAAAATGTAATGGAGTGGAAGTGTCCGCATTTCGTACACGGACTCGGCGCGTAACGTAACAGTGGCCGGTAGATTTTTTTATCCTAATTTGATGGCTTTCCAGCTGCAGACCAATAACACTGCACCTTCCTATTTTATGACCTTTTTCTATTTCATTATAGAATTCTTTTTTCCTTTTTTGGCAGTCCGACTAATCCAAATTCACCCAATAAAATTCACTTTAGAGGATAAATCTCTCTCTATAAAAAATGACTCAGCTAATTATAATTGTTTCAAAATATTTGTTTGTTTAAAATAAAATAAAAAATTAAAATAATATCCCTAACGGTGTAATAGATGTTGTAGAAAAAAATACAAAAATTGAGAGGTCAAAGAACAATGACAATTTAGTTAAGTAACGCTTATTATTAGTTAATATTTCTTAAAGAATATGCCAAAGAATAAAATGACAAGTACATAGAATTGGAGGAAGTATATTTTAATTTTTCATACCAACTAAGTAAAAAAGAATGACCAATTTTGAAGTATATAAGTTAAAAACTCATCTAATATATCATTTGGATTGTATATCACTTCTTTAATTTATAAAAAGTAAAATTTATACCTCAAAATTGCATAGAAGTACTATAATCCACACTTTATCAATAATTAATATTAAAAAATTGTCTACTTCCTTTTATTGTGGCTTGGGTTGAGCTGCTGCTTCTCCAAAAGCTTTTGGGAAAATGACATTATATAATCGTTGTCAAAATAATAGCCGAAAAATATATATTTTTTACATATATCTACATTATGTATATTATATCTAAAAATTATATAAATTTTATACATTTGTTTTGGCTACCGAATATAAATAATTTCTGGCACTGATTAAAAGTGAAAAAAGCCCAAAGCTTTTCAACGACAAACCATTAGGTCCATCACAAACTTCCCTGGGCTTCGATTAAAAAGCCAATTTCTCAAGGCCCAATGGAAATGGAACTCCCTCAGCTCCATCTAATGTGGTAAGGATTAAAGGCGGAATTAAAAATTAAATTTAATAGGTCAGATATTTAAATATTTTAAAATTGTACATTTATAATTTTAAGATTATGAATTCAAATATGATATTTACTAAAATTTTAATAATTTTTACATATATATTTATATTTTAATTAAAAATACAAGTTCAAATGAAACTAGTACCTACGGGCTACCGGTCGCATCCGCCCCTAGTATGGTCTAAGGTACAATGCTCAAAATAATTAATTTTTGGTGCAATGCGAATATTTGACAAGGGTGTTGCTCTGATGGTAAGCACCCTCCACTTCCAACTAAGAGTTTGTGAGTTCGAGTCACCCCAAGAGCAAGGTGGGGAGTTCTTAGAAGGAAGGATGCCGAAGGTCATTTGAAAACAGCCTCTCTACCCCAGGGTATGGGTAAGGTCTGCGTACACACTACCCTCCCCGGACCCCACTAGTGGGATTATACTGGGTTGTTGTTGTTGTTGTTGTTTTGGTGCAATGCGAATATAGACTAAACAAATTAAGATAAAATTTATATTTTCAATAATTTAAAAATAATTGCTTTGTCTCCTCAAACAGTAATAGTGTCACGGAAAAATAAAACATAGAGTATATCTTTTAGGAATTAACGTTTGAGACGAATAATTTTAGTGTTTACAACAATTAATTTTGCATATTAAGCCGATATGGTAACCTATCTTCTTCTCTTTTACGTTATTAGGTTAAGTTGACTTACAATAATAGATAATTCTGCATATCTAAGCCGCAATCTATAGAATAGAGTAATAACATGTGATAACCGGCTAAATTCCAATAGTAATCTAAGTAATTAACTTATGAAATCTCTTTTTTAAGGTAGATTAAGTGGTTAATTAAGGAAAGATTAATAGGTCAATAGGTATCATGCAGGAAGGGAAAAAGTATTGCACTTAGATTCTTTCTTATCAAAGTTCCTGTAATCACGCTATCATTCACATGGTTTTCCCTCTTGACAATAAATAATGACAAGATTTTGACCAATATATGATTGCTCAACTTTAATAATCTTACTATTTCTTTACAATGATATATAAATAGATTAATCTTCTATGGCCAATTTCGTAGCTGTAGGTTACTATAAAAAAACAAAATGGTTAGATGAGGAGGAAAAGGGAAATAATATAAGATTTTTGTATAAAATGTATATCAGTATTAGTTAGTAATTAATAACTAAATAGAAAATTATTATTTTAATCCCGATAACGTGATGATTCCTGAGAAAATATTCTCGAGTTGATAACATATTCTCTTAGCTTTGTCTTTGTACGTGAATTTTACGCTTTGAGTAGACTACATAGCCTATTATTCGGGCCTCATATACTATTACATATATAAGGAATGAAAAACTCAAAATAAATCACACTTAATTTATAATTAGGAATTAACTTCCATTCTCTAATTATTAGGTGCACTCACCAAGACAAATATAAATATATGTAAAGAATGGAGGTCAAACGTAAGGTGAGGTGCAAAACGGAGTCATCCGACAAGAAAGACCAAAGTTTTTCATTTGTCTTGTAGTATTTCAGCTCAAAAATGATTTGTTCATTTGTTTTTTTGTTTAATTTTACTTAAATTACCTAATGAAAGTTACGATTTTTGATAAGTAATTTTTATTGACAAAATTATATGAGATATCACTTGGGTCTACGGTTCATCCGAAAATGACCCATATTTGAAGCACTAACCTAGTTTGGCCCACGTTATACAAATTTGAAATTTTCTTTGCACCCATTAGTCTATATTAAATTAGTAACGGTAATTCTTTTTTTTTTTTTTCTTTTTGATGACCGAGAAATTCGTCCGAGGCCAAACATTAGGATCAATCGCAGCCTTCAAAACTCGAGGATAACAAGCCCTCTCCTCTACCCTTCTCTACTTAAATACCAAGCTTAGTCTACATGGCGCACGGCTCGAACCTGTGACCTAAGTCACAAGTCCGTCAATCTTTGCCACTTGAATTAAGCCCTAGGGACTAGTGAAAAGATATGCCTAACCAGAACAACATTTGAATGATACGGATATCCTTACGCATCCAGAGGTGGAGCCACCATTGTAGCTACGGGTTCGGCAGAACTCAACAACTTTGGCTTAAATCATGTATTTATGTTTAAAAAAAACATTTAATATGTATAAATAATATATTCAAAACCCAGTAAGCAAAAGGATTGTGATCCTGAACCCATAAACTAAAAATCCTGCATCTTCCTCTTTAACTAATAAGCAATAAAAGTAGAAGCTGCATAAGGATATTGTTATATTCATATGTTTTTCAGCTTATGTTAATATATCTAACCTCTTTTTATTCATTGTTGGCATTCTTAATCTTGCCCCAAGTTTCTGGGGGTTGTAGCTCCCAATTGCGTACATAAAGCATTATCATATAACTAAGGGGTTCCTTAATACACATTTCTTTGTGCAAACTTGGCTTCTTGCAGGAATACAAAAATACAAAAACTACAAATATTAGAGATATATAAAGCCAGAGAGAGAAAGAGAGATCGTACAACAGGGTTACGTTCATTAAGAAGAGAAGGGTTGTCATTGAGTAACTTCTGAAAGGCAAAAACGTCTCCAGATTGTGCTAAGCTGTGAATAGTTATGGGTCTTGAGGATCTTGACCGTCGATCCCGCGGCTTCTGCATCTTTTTTTTTATTTATTATTTCCTGTCGTAATTTTCCTCTCTCAGACGAAAGAAAAACAAAGGAAGCAAAAACCGAGAGGTAGGGGAAAGGGAATTTTATGGCGTCGGTGGAATGAAAAGGGAATTTCAGCCTCTCAGTCTCAGGGGAATTTCGTCAAACAAGTCGTGTGTGAGTCATGCTGCGCGGAAAATGAACTGAAAATGTAATGGAGTGGAAGTGTCCGCATTTCGTACACGGACTCGGCGCGTAACGTAACAGTGGCCGGTAGATTTTTTTATCCTAATTTGATGGCTTTCCAGCTGCAGACCAATAACACTGCACCTTCCTATTTTATGACCTTTTTCTATTTCATTATAGAATTCTTTTTTCCTTTTTTGGCAGTCCGACTAATCCAAATTCACCCAATAAAATTCACTTTAGAGGATAAATCTCTCTATATAAAAAATGACTCAGCTAATTAAATATTTGTTTGTTTAAAATAAAATAAAAAATTAAAATAATATCCCTAACGGTGTAATAGATGNCTATAAAAAATGACTCAGCTAATTATAATTGTTTCAAAATATTTGTTTGTTTAAAATAAAATAAAAAATTAAAATAATATCCCTAACGGTGTAATAGATGTTGTAGAAAAAAATACAAAAATTGAGAGGTCAAAGAACAATGACAATTTAGTTAAGTAACGCTTATTATTAGTTAATATTTCTTAAAGAATATGCCAAAGAATAAAATGACAAGTACATAGAATTGGAGGAAGTATATTTTAATTTTTCATACCAACTAAGTAAAAAAGAATGACCAATTTTGAAGTATATAAGTTAAAAACTCATCTAATATATCATTTGGATTGTATATCACTTCTTTAATTTATAAAAAGTAAAATTTATACCTCAAAATTGCATAGAAGTACTATAATCCACACTTTATCAATAATTAATATTAAAAAATTGTCTACTTCCTTTTATTGTGGCTTGGGTTGAGCTGCTGCTTCTCCAAAAGCTTTTGGGAAAATGACATTATATAATCGTTGTCAAAATAATAGCCGAAAAATATATATTTTTTACATATATCTACATTATGTATATTATATCTAAAAATTATATAAATTTTATACATTTGTTTTGGCTACCGAATATAAATAATTTCTGGCACTGATTAAAAGTGAAAAAAGCCCAAAGCTTTTCAACGACAAACCATTAGGTCCATCACAAACTTCCCTGGGCTTCGATTAAAAAGCCAATTTCTCAAGGCCCAATGGAAATGGAACTCCCTCAGCTCCATCTAATGTGGTAAGGATTAAAGGCGGAATTAAAAATTAAATTTAATAGGTCAGATATTTAAATATTTTAAAATTGTACATTTATAATTTTAAGATTATGAATTCAAATATGATATTTACTAAAATTTTAATAATTTTTACATATATATTTATATTTTAATTAAAAATACAAGTTCAAATGAAACTAGTACCTACGGGCTACCGGTCGCATCCGCCCCTAGTATGGTCTAAGGTACAATGCTCAAAATAATTAATTTTTGGTGCAATGCGAATATTTGACAAGGGTGTTGCTCTGATGGTAAGCACCCTCCACTTCCAACTAAGAGTTTGTGAGTTCGAGTCACCCCAAGAGCAAGGTGGGGAGTTCTTAGAAGGAAGGATGCCGAAGGTCATTTGAAAACAGCCTCTCTACCCCAGGGTATGGGTAAGGTCTGCGTACACACTACCCTCCCCGGACCCCACTAGTGGGATTATACTGGGTTGTTGTTGTTGTTGTTGTTTTGGTGCAATGCGAATATAGACTAAACAAATTAAGATAAAATTTATATTTTCAATAATTTAAAAATAATTGCTTTGTCTCCTCAAACAGTAATAGTGTCACGGAAAAATAAAACATAGAGTATATCTTTTAGGAATTAACGTTTGAGACGAATAATTTTAGTGTTTACAACAATTAATTTTGCATATTAAGCCGATATGGTAACCTATCTTCTTCTCTTTTACGTTATTAGGTTAAGTTGACTTACAATAATAGATAATTCTGCATATCTAAGCCGCAATCTATAGAATAGAGTAATAACATGTGATAACCGGCTAAATTCCAATAGTAATCTAAGTAATTAACTTATGAAATCTCTTTTTTAAGGTAGATTAAGTGGTTAATTAAGGAAAGATTAATAGGTCAATAGGTATCATGCAGGAAGGGAAAAAGTATTGCACTTAGATTCTTTCTTATCAAAGTTCCTGTAATCACGCTATCATTCACATGGTTTTCCCTCTTGACAATAAATAATGACAAGATTTTGACCAATATATGATTGCTCAACTTTAATAATCTTACTATTTCTTTACAATGATATATAAATAGATTAATCTTCTATGGCCAATTTCGTAGCTGTAGGTTACTAGAAAAAAACAAAATGGTTAGATGAGGAGGAAAAGGGAAATAATATAAGATTTTTGTATAAAATGTATATCAGTATTAGTTAGTAATTAATAACTAAATAGAAAATTATTATTTTAATCCCGATAACGTGATGATTCCTGAGAAAATATTCTCGAGTTGATAACATATTCTCTTAGCTTTGTCTTTGTACGTGAATTTTACGCTTTGAGTAGACTACATAGCCTATTATTCGGGCCTCATATACTATTACATATATAAGGAATGAAAAACTCAAAATAAATCACACTTAATTTATAATTAGGAATTAACTTCCATTCTCTAATTATTAGGTGCACTCACCAAGACAAATATAAATATATGTAAAGAATGGAGGTCAAACGTAAGGTGAGGTGCAAAACGGAGTCATCCGACAAGAAAGACCAAAGTTTTTCATTTGTCTTGTAGTATTTCAGCTCAAAAATGATTTGTTCATTTGTTTTTTTGTTTAATTTTACTTAAATTACCTAATGAAAGTTACGATTTTTGATAAGTAATTTTTATTGACAAAATTATATGAGATATCACTTGGGTCTACGGTTCATCCGAAAATGACCCATATTTGAAGCACTAACCTAGTTTGGCCCACGTTATACAAATTTGAAATTTTCTTTGCACCCATTAGTCTATATTAAATTAGTAACGGTAATTCTTTTTTTTTTTTTTGGCTTTCACTCTCTCTTCTTCTCACATCTTCTACATATGCTTCAAGGGGTCGTCCGTCATTACTGCTTCTCTCCATGTGTCACCTGGTTGCAATGTAAGACAATTGAAGAGTAGAAGTCCATCATTGAACAACAACAACAACAACAACAACAACAACCCAGTAGAATCCCATTAATGGGGTCTGGGAGGGTAGTGTGTACGCAGACCTTACCCCTACCCCGAAGGAGTAGAGAGGCTGTTTCCGAAAGACCCTCGGCTCAAAAAA
>AWOL01S0009910.1:7589-36529 GCA_000715115.1 Nicotiana otophora
GTCGATATATATATATATATATATATATATATATATATATATATATACACACACACACACACACACTTTTTGGCTAGTATATTCAATTAGTTTCGGCCGACTAGGCAGATGCTTTTGGGACTTATGTAGACCAAGCCTAGCCAAGTACCCAATATACTCGGTCGAAGTGTACACATACATGGTGTTTTATATATATATATATATTCACTAACTATTTTTAGTTTAAGCGGTTGGGTGGATGCCTATTTAAATTAATTCGCCTTATAAATACCGGTTAATCAATAAAAAGGAAAGGGGAATCGAATGTTCATTAGTTGGATAGTTGTACCATTTTATATGCCCAATTGATACCCAACAGAATTAAAACCACCGTTACAACAAGAAAAATATAGTATTTTAGCCGCTCCTAAAGTAATAATTATATATATATACACATACTATTTGGCTAGTATATTCAGTTAGTTTCGGCCGACTAGGTGGATGCTTTTGGGACTTATGTAGACCAGACCTAGCCAAGTGCCCTATATACTCGGTCGAAGTGTACACATACCCAATTTTGATGTCACAATTTAGGTTATGCTCTAAGTTTATAAAGTTTTGTACTTGTATTCACTTTAGAGTAACTTTAGACTTGTAATTTTAGATAGTCTGAAGTTTCGTATGGCTGAAATTTAGGCATTTCTACTTGAAGGTAAGGCATTCCTAAAGTTCAACTTTAAACATTGCATGTTTGAAGTCGTTTCGAAATGAGTAGACGTACAAAACTTTTAAAAAAACTGTGTACATATTAAATAGGAATATCCAAATAAGGTGTCACGTTAAATTTTTACAATACTCGTGTATTGTTTACTTTGACTATGTTTTCACAAATGGGCCCAATAAGCTTTATTATCCTTAAATAAAGTCGGTCAAGCCAGGACCCAACTCGGCACTAGTAGAAAGAGGCCTCGCCCCTAACCATACTGAAGTGGTCCTAACCCAACCCAAAGAGGAATTTGGGACCATTCTCTCATTTGCATTTGACGCTTCAACTAATATATTCAAACAATAACCAAGGCACGAAAGTCACTAAAACCTCCCAGAAGGCGGCTTAACAGATATGAGGGCCTAAAGCCTAACGTTAAACAGAGCAGTAAGTATATTTAATAAATTTTTATTATATTTTTTGTGAAATGAGAGTTAGAAAGATAACAAATGAAAAAGAATGTGCACTCAAATTATTCAGTACCTTAAAAGAGTAAATTTTATGGGTGATGGTCGTTCAACTTTGTGTTGATTACCCAAAAAAAATTTTTTTTTGTTTTGCTACGTAAAAGTCATTCAACTTTGTGTTCATTATCCAAAAGTTATTTTTCTTTCTTTTGTTATATAAAATTTATTTTACTTTGCTCTAGTTATCACAAAAGTCACCTTGGCTAAATTTTAAAATATTTTTACTTGAAAAGTCTATTATGCCTTGATATTATAAATTCTCCCATTTTTGTAATACCTTCTATATTATATACTGTATAATATATTTTTACCTAAGTATTTTACTTATATTTAAAATAATATTATTTTATTTTATTTATTATTTTATAATATATCCGTACATTTAATTTGCCATGGCACTCAATTTGTTTAATCATAATCAAACATTCATACATTTTAAATATAAAACGACAAAAATATTTATTTGAAATAATAAAAATAAATTTGCTTAACAAATGATAGTTTTTTATAGTCACTAAAAGTTTTAGAAAAAATTCAAAGATATTTGTACTTAATATTAAGTTTTTTAAAATTTTATCTGTTAATATTATTTATTTAAAAGTGTTAAACTGATGTGTCAATGCACTAAATGTGAGTATTTTATTTATTGGATTAACGAATATGGCTGGGCTGATAATCAGTAAGCTTTGATGTTATAATTTTACTTAAAAATATTTCATTAGGCATGGTTAAGAACATTGGCTTGAGATTTGCTCACAGTAATGTTACTAACAAATTTAATAATGCTACCTATATATCTTGAAAATTAATGTTAACGAAAAATTAAATGTAAGAATATATCATAAAATAATAAATTAATTAATATTAAGTTATATTAATTATAAGTAAAATACCTGTGTAAAAGTATATTATATAGCATATAATATAGAAGGTATTATATATAATATAGATGGAAGAATTTATAATGTCAAGGGCATAATAGACTTTTCAAGTGAAAGTTTTATAAAATCTGGTCAAAGTGACTATTGTGATAATTGGAGCATAGTAAAACAATATTTTTGTAACAAAAGAAAGAAAAGTGACTTTTTGATAATGACCATATAGTTAAATGACTTATACGTAACAAAAGAAAGAAAAATGATTTTTGAGTAATAATCATAAGGTTGAATGACCCCCCATGAAATTTACTCTATATGCGTATGACAAAAGAAAATTGAAGAGTTTAATTTTATAAAGCAATTAAATGAACTGAATATTACAATTTTTGCATATTTCATCACTTGCTTGCTTGGCTGCCTCCAACTAAAATGTGAGAACATAGAAAACATTTGGTTTAGTTGAAGAAAAATAAACGAGTTTGAGAAGTTTGGGTTATGAGATAAATGTAACTGATTAAACGAGCAGCGAAAAAGAATTAGATAGATGGAAGCTTATTACACTAGCAAAGGAGGAAAAAAAAGTCAGGTTACACTTAATTACTGAGCGAGAGGGAAATGTATTAAACATTAAAATAAAAATAAATCACCACATTATGAATGATAAAATATAATTATACAACATTTATTTTCATAAATAGTAATATTAATTTTGCGGCCTTAAATTTTTGGGGGCTTAGAGCAAATGCTTTACTTGCTTTAGGCCAGAGCCGGCACTGAAATCTCCCGGGAGTTTGTTTTTTGGTAAAAAGGATAATTTTGTTAATAAATTACACACACTATTTTGTAGCTTAAATATTCTAGAATACATAGGTCCTGAACAATCATTTTCAAAAGAAGATGTTACAAAAGATAGAGGCAAGTCGACCTAAGTCATTAAACTCTCAAAAAAAACTTGCAAATCACTTCCAAGTTTTGGCTAAGTCATTTGCCACCTTATTTCGTATCCTATAGATATGCTTCAACTCTGGACTTTCCCTCCTAAGCAATTAACAAGTTGCAATTATCCCAACATGTGAGTGAGAATTGTTAGTGCTAATTAATGATCATAATTCATAGCGGAGAATTACAAAAAGATTAAGTCAAAGAATTAATAATATATCTGGGAAGTACAAAAGGATGTAGAGAGGAGGGGGAAGCAGTGCTAAAAGAGAAGCTCTTTTTTCTCTTTAATTCTTTTCTTATTCTTACCCTTCACTTCTAGAGTATTAAGCAGAGAAATCGTAAGCATTTACTCTCGCTAAGACGCTAACAACATCAAAAATTTTGGATAAAAAAGGATAGCTTTAGAGTGATTCTTTCCTTTAACTAGTTTATAACTTACCTTAAGTCAGTGCGTAACCACCTTTGTCTAAGGGAAGGAACCGGAAAATAGCCACGTTTAATCCGTGCTATTAGAATTTAGCCAGTATTTAAAAAATTATTGCTCCCTCTGTTTCAATTTAGATGATATATTTTTCTTATTAGCCCTTTTCTTTGCATCTTTCTTCTGAATTTCATGATATTGCTATTTATCTTATGAGTGTTGTTGTGATACTAATATTGTCTCTCTCCCCCCCTCCCCCACCTTTTTCTTTTTGTGAGCCGAGGGTCTTTCGGAAACAGCCTCTCTACTCCTTCGGGGTAGGGGTAAGGTCTGCGTACACACTACCCTCCCCAGACCCCATTAATGGGATTCTACTGGGTTGTTGTTGTTGTTGTTGTTATTTTCCTTATTAGCCCGTTCCAAAAAGAATGACACATTTCTACAATTGGAAATAATTCAATTTTAAATAAATTATTTTACTCATTTTACCCTTAACGAGAAGTTTTTATAGCCCCGCAAATGTCATGGCCCCACAAAACTTTTACCTAAACTTTTAAGACCACAAGTTTCAAAAGTCTTCTTTTTGATTTCTTAAATTCCGTGTCGAGTCAAACTACCTCATTTAAATTAAAATGGAGGGAGTAGCATTTAGTCACTTCTTCCGCACCAAAAAATATTTGGACAAAGATATCCAATTAAACACTAAAACACTGGAATGCGAAGCTTAGACCAGTGAAATTCTAACACATTATAGTGGAGTTCAAAAATTCCCTAAAAACATCTAGCAGCGTGTACTGAAATTCAGACCTTTTAAAGGTAAAATTCAGTTTAATTCTTACGGTGTAAAATCCTGGACCTCCCTTCTCCCTCATTTGTACAAATACACAATACAAACTAACAACTTCTCCCGTTCTCTGTCACATCCCCAAACCACCAAATCTATTCCATTGTAGAAAACAAATTTGATATAGTCACAATTAGACTGGTGAATTAACCAACAAAATGGAACATTTTGCAACACGTACAAAGTGCCCTAAATCTTGATACTGGTGAAGAATGGATTTTCCAGAGGCTGGAGACTTTACGTGATGCATATTTCATATTTGGAGGTCTTTCAATATTTTGCTAACTATCAAGCAGAATTTATGAATGCAATAACTTGAGACTCAAGTGGATTTGCATTGGACATGTGCCAAAATGGTTCTGTGAACTGTCGTCCTTGTGGGGTCAGCCTCATTAAATAAAAGAGAAACAAAAAAAACTAAAGAAAATATGTGATTGGTGGAAAAGAAAGCAATGGTAGGTGGCAGAACAATTAGTTTTGGTATTACAATTTGCAATATCCAAATTGCATACGCAAAAATGTTGATAGGTTGGATTTGCAGTTGGGCGGTGAAAGAATTTGCAAGATATGCAAATTGTCAAATTGGTTGAAATTGTCAGATACTAATCAATTTTGATTGGTTAAACTATCGGCTCTTCTTGTTTTAAATAAAGCCCCCATTCCTCATTTCAAACACACTAAAATAAGAGAAAAATAATAGAAATTAGAGAGAGTAATCCACAGATTATAGTCTAGATAAATAGTGAGTTGAGTAATATTGTAGTCATGAGGTGTTTAAAATAAAGAGTGTTATTTCTTTCGAAGTTGTAGTAGTCTCTTAATACTACTAAGTTGTAATATTATAGTTGTAATATTGCTCCGCTCGGGTATCGTATTTTACCTCGTTAAAAGAGTTGGTATCGTTGTTACTCTCTTGTGTTATTATTACTTGCCGTGGATATTACTCCTGGTAGGGATATTATTTTTCTCCCACAACGTGATATCAGAGCGATGGCAAATAATGGTCCGATGTCTTTTCATTACCCCTGTCTCACAAAAGATAAATATGAGAAATTGTGTCTACGTATGGAAGCCATTCTTGGCTCCCAAGATGTGTGGGAAATCGTAGATAGAGAATATGCAAAACTCGATAATGAGAAAACTCTGCCTCAAAATGAAAAAAGATGTCTTGGAAAAGACAAGGAAGAAGGATCAACAAGCCCTCACGCGCATCCACCAATATTTGGATAACGCCATATTTGAGAAGGTGGCAGATGTTACCACCTCAAAGGAAGCTTGGGAGATTTTACAAAATTCTCTTCAAAGAGTTGACAAGATGAGGAAGGTAAAACTTCAAACTATGAAAGCATCCGAATGCATTTCGGATTATTGTTCAAAAGTGAAAGTTATTGTAAATCAATTAATAAGATACGGGGAGGATACAGAAGATGTCTGTGTGGTAGAAAAGATCCTTCGCACTTTAACACCTAAATTTGATTTTGTGGTGTCTGCTATTGAGGAATCTAAAGATTTAGACTCTATGATGGTGAAGCAATCGGAGGATTTTTTATAGGCCCACGAAGAAAAGATCAGAAGGAGATAAAAAATATCATTGGAGCAACTTCTTAAAACTCAGGCATCCTTTAAGGGGTATGAAGGAGAAAAGACCTATCGAAGAAATGGACGAGGACGAGGCCGTGGCGGTCATGGAAGAGGAAGAAGTAACGGTAACAACATCAACAATGAAGTTAAAATCCGCCAAACATTCAGAGGTCGTGGTCGTTGTCACACCTTTTTTTCCCGATGGATAGGGAGTTTTTTCAATTAAAGTGACATAATTCAAAATGGGATTATTTATTTATTCAGAGTCGCCGCTTGAAATAATTATGATGGTGTCCGAAGTCACCGGTTCATTTTAAATCTCAAATCAAGGAAATTGGACTCTATTTTACGGTTCGTGAACACAGAAGATCGGGTAAGGAATTCTGTTAACCTGGGAGAAGGTGTGAGGCACTCCCGAGTTCCGTAATTGTAGCACGATTGCTTAACTATTAATAATTGGCCTAATCATCTGATTTATTACATATTTAAAACCTATTGTGCATATTTACTCTTTCACCGCTTTTAATATTTATGAAATTTATTTGAACAAGTCACGATGTCGTGCACTTATCTGTTTTTGTACACATTGCGAATCGCGCCATGTGAAACGCACCCGCGATTCACAACATGTTAATTTTCATTATTATTTGAAGTTGAGATCAAGTCGCGTGAGACGCGCACTTGAATGAAAATTTATGTATCGTGACCATGCCACGGAAACCGTACCCATAGTCATGATGATTTATTATTAATCGTGCCTAAAGCAAGCTACGATGTTTGATACTTGATTAATTTTTTAAGGTTTGAGATAATTGTAAGGCAAGGAAAGATGGGCCAGCTATATTATTTATTACTCTCGGCCTGGCCCAATTGAATTATCCTAGCGCACCTCACGTTCTAAATTCATTTGCAACAATTCACATTAAATTTGCCATTCTTAACATACTGACTCAGGCTAAAATGGTACAAATATAATGGCATGTTTCTCAGAAAACACAAAACTTCATTCACTTAAGCCTTTGAGTTCACAAACAGAATACTAAACTTATGCATTATGAAGGATTAAGATTCAAGTCATATTTCTTCTTCTCAAGAATTAGCAAACAAAATAAACATCCAACACACATTCTCAGAGATGTAAATAAACAAAGCAGTTGAAAACTTTTAGCTAGGCCAATCGCAGTAAAATATAACTAAAACAATAATATAAAGAGAAAAATTACCTTTGTATAGATGGAAACTTCTTCAGTTACATGAGCAAAGAAAACTGCTGAATTCTCGCACCAAAGGAACCACAAATCGAAACCCGCTCCGGAAGCCTCGAACTTGACTCCAAAAAGAACTCGACTAAACGTGGGTGGTCTTACCCAGTTGAAACGAAGCTCTGCTTATCGACAAATATGGTGCAATGGGGACTATTTTTGGGGTGGTTTGGTGTTGTGTTCCAGCTAGTTTTGGGTGGCTGTTTCAGCTGGTTTTTGGGCCGATCTTTATGGCTTTTCGGGGCTATTTTTGGAGGCTATCGGCAGTTGATTTGCGACTGTTTTTGGCTGCATTTTTAGCTGAATTTTAGAAGTGAACAACGGTTTTTATGGTGAAGCTAATTGAGGAAGATGAAGTATTCTTGTATTAAAAAAACTGTGAAGAAGAAGGAAGCTGCTAGGTTTTTGTTTGGCCTCCAGCTCCCCCTTTTTCATTTCTCTGTGTGTGTTATATAGTTGAGAGAGTGACAAAGATGAGAGAATCCATTAAGAGTGAATCGAAAGAATTCTTTTTATAGAGAAATCGGTCCCCTTCCTAAAGTGTGTGTATCCCTCTTTATGGTAGAAGAAGGGGCTTAGGGTTAAGGGATTGGGCTAGGAGAAAATGGGCTTTTGGCTATTGGGCTTAGGTTTTGCCCAATTTGGGTCATGATTTATACATTTGAACAAAGCAAGACTCTAGGAGAACTAGTCCAAATTACATCTTCTTCTTTTTTTGTGATTTTCAATTTTATCAAATAAAGCCTATAAAAAGGTAAAATACAAGCTAAAATATCAAGATTAATCTTAAAAACTATTTAAATACTGAAAGTGATAAAAATCTAAATATGGTCAAAAATTAGGTGCTCACAGTCGTGGACATAGAGGAGGAAGAGCACGTAGCTACTACCAAAAAAATAATGGACAAAGGTATGACAAATCAAAAATTGAGTGTTATAATTGTCATAAATTTGGCCATTACTCTTGGGAATGTCATAGCAATGTTGAAAAAAAGGTTAACCTTGTTGACGACAAGAAAGAAGAATATGAGTCAACATTGTTGATCGCACTCAAGGAAGAAGACAGGGATGATTGCAGCTCACGGTATTTGGACAATGGGGCAAGCAATCATATGTGTGGATGCAAAGAGAAGTTTGTGGAGATCAATAAAACGGTAAGAGGTAATATTTCCTTTGGAGATACCTCAAAGATTCAAATCTAAGGGATATGTACGATTTTGATCTCCTGAAAAAATGGTGACCACAAGTTAATTCAAGATATTTATTATTTCTCAAAATTAAAAAGTAATATTTTGAGTTTGGGCCAACTTCTTGAAAAGAAATATGACATCCACATGAAAAATATGCATTTTTGTATTAGAGATTCAAGTGGAATTCTAGTTGCTAAATTGCATATGGCAAAAAATAGATTATTTTCTCTGAATCTTAAGACAATTGATGCAAATTGTTTGAAGGCGAATGTGCAAGATGAATCATGGTGTTGGCATATGCGATTTGGACACTTGAATTTTGAAGCGCTCAAAACAATGGGAGAAAGAACATGGTGCATGAGATATCATCAATCAACCATCCCAATCAATTGTGTAAAGCTTGTCTTCTTGGAAAAGATGCAAGGAGGAGTTCTCCAAAGGAGGCCATGTCAAGATCAACTAAGCCGCTCCAGCTTGTTCACACTGATGTATGTGAACAAATTAATCCACCTTCCTTTGGTAAAAGTAAATACTTTCTGTTTTTCATTGATGACTTTAGTAGAAAGACTTGGGTTTATTTCTTGAACTAAAAATCTAAGCTTTTTCTGATTTTAAAATTTCAAAATACTTGTGGAAAAGGAAAGTGACAATGAAATAAAATCTTTAAGGTCCGATAGAGGAGGCGAATTCACTTCAAAAGAATTTAATAACTTTTGTCAATCTCATGGAATTCGTCACCCTCTAATGGTACCTTATTTACCCCAACAAAATGGAGTTGTAGAGAGAAAGAATCGAACGATTCTTAATATGGCTAGATGTATGTTGAAAGCTAAAAGTATGCCTAAGGAATTTTGGGTCAAAGCTGTTTCTTGTGCAGTTAATTTGAACAACAGGTCTCCAACAAGGAATGTTAGAGATCAAACCCCCCAAGAAGTATGGAGTGAAGAAAGTCAAGTGTCAAGCACTTGAGAATCTTTGGGAGCATAGCCTATGCTCATGTGCCACATCAAGGGAGAGCGAAGCTTGACGATCAAAGTGTTAATCATGTGTTTGTTGGCTATGATACAAGTTCAAAAGTCTACAAGCTATATAACCCAAGTAGCGGCAAGGTGGTGGTAAGTCGCGATGTTGAATCTGATGAAGAATTGGCATGGAACTGGGAAGCTCATGAAGAAACTTCATATGATTTTCTTCCATACTTTGGTGATGAAGAAGAACAAGAGACCGTGGAACCTGTGCAGGACACAACTCCACCTCCTTCTCCAACAAATGTTGCATCTCCCTCTTCTCAAGAAAGTTCAAATAAACAGCCGCAAAGGACAGGGAGTATTCAAGATCTCTATGAGGACACAAAAGAAGTTACTAATTTTGATTTTTTATATTGTCTCTTTGCTGACAATGAACAATTGAAATTTGATAAATCTGTTACAGACAAAAGGTGGAGACAAGCCATGGAGGAGGAGATCGAGTCAATAGAGAAGAACAACACTTGGGAGTTAACAACTCTTCCCAAAGGTCATCGAGCAATTGGAGTAAAATGGGTATACAAGACAAAGAAGAATTATGATGGATATGGATAGATACAAGGCACGACTTGTGGCTAAAGGCTACAAGAAAAGGCAAGGCATTGACTACGAAGAAGTCTATACACATGTTGCCCGCATGGAGACCGTTACACCCTATGCGTTCCAAGGTGACGTAATACATATGACACTTGTTAATCATGATTTAAATGAGTTTAAAGTCATAATATGGCTATATACGATGTTTGGATAGAAAATATAAAGTTTGGAAAAAATCAGATTAAACTTGTGGAAAAACCAACTAAGGATTTGCCTTGTAACAGAGCTTTTTGAGCAATAAATTTCGTGTGCTATATAGGGTATTTTGGGACATTTTATATACCAAATTGAAGATCTACGATTCTATATTCCAATACATTAAATCATTCATCGATACAAGATCTAAGTAGAGAGATATCCAAATTTTCGCAAGACTGCACAAGCAGCTCGGTTGGGACCCACTTGAGATGACCACCGACCTTACGTCTTCTAAAAATTGTTTCAGCCTCAATTCGGGTCATTTCTCACCAAATTTCGTCCAAACTCTCTCCAAAACCCTCCCTAACATATCCCAAGATCCCAAGACCCAAACTCAACGAAAATCAACTCAAATCACCATCAAAGGTGTTAAAGACTACAATAGAATGCTTCTATGATGTTGTGGTGTGATTGAGGGCTATTATGAGCTAAGTGCAATAGGGTTTCGAGTTGTAGCTACTGTCCAAGGTATGTGTAACAACTTCTTGATTGTTTCTAAGGTTAATCTTGTGTTGGTTGTGTTGTTTGAGTGAAAAACTATAAGATAGCACTTGAAAGAACATGGGATATGGTTGTCTTTTTGGTTGGACTGTTTTGTGGCTAAATATATGGTTTGTGGTGGCTGAAAATTGTGAGAAATAATTTGATAATCTTGTGGCTGCTGTTATTAAGCTTTTTTAGGTGTTAATTAAGTTGATTGAGGAAAAAAAATGAAAAACAAGTGATTGACAATAAAAATAAAGGTGTTAGATGTATGGGGCTGTTTTGGAAGGCATTTTGTGGATGTTTTGAACTAGAAATAATATAGTACATATAAATATGATATTCTGAAGGTTGTAAACTAATTTATAGAATAAGAGTTGGATTCAATTTATAACTTGTTATGAGTAAAAATGAGCTTGTCGCTCAATATGATTGTTAGGATAATCGGAGAAACGCATATTGAATTATATTGTTGTTGTTGCTATTATTGGTTAAAGTTGTTGTTGTTGGGATGTTGATGACCCTTAGCGGTCTTTGGGATGTATTAAAAATAGGGGAGTTGCTGCCCGATTTTCCTTAAGCCATACGACTAGCCAAATACAATGGTACGACATTATATGTTAACGGCAATATCATTTCACTTGTTGTACATGCAAGAAGTTGTGTTGAGCTTGGTTGAGTAATAAGGAAGAGATCATACAGGTATGTTAAGGCTATCCCTTCTTTCCTTTTGGCATGATCCATATGATACAACAAAACGAGCAAGCACGCCACTTTCACAAATGATTTAATTCTTAGAAGTACTATGGGTGCCTATGTTCTAGATTCCCCATGTGTCTTATTATTCTATCATCTCTTTATGGGTATCAGAAAATACATAAGTTGATAAAGTTTATTTCATGATATTAACCGAAGGCATATTGATCTCATGACATTCGGAGAGATCCTATTGACTTATTTCATTATGCATTTCATTCATTTATACATGTATATTGACCCATAACCAGATGGAGTTATATACGCGTATAGTATATACATATGGGGTAAGGGGAAAGGTTATGGTGTTATATACGCACCACCACCTGATCAACTGGTATACGTTTATGATTTCGCCCACAGAGGCTGAGATGATATGATGGGATGCTCTCAGGGGCTTGATGATGTTATGTACGTATATACCTATGCATGATATGACATTTATACGCATACGTATGACATTATAATTATTTTCATGATTCACATAGCTATTAAGACTTACAGGTTGAGTTCTTTACTCCATGTTTCTTTAATGCCTTTTATATATTAATTTTTATGCCTTACATACTCGGTATATTATTCGTACTGACGCCCCTATTGCTTGGGGGGCTGCGTTTCATGCCCGCAGGTGCAGGTAGACAGGCCGACGGTCCCCCTCCTTATGATCCTAGCTCAGCGAGAGTTGGTGTGCTCCATTTGATCCGGAGCTGCTATTGGGGTTTGGTACGATACTTTTGTATACATATAAGGGTATGATGGGCCCGAGTCCCGTCCTTTACACAAGTTTACACTCTATTAGAGGTCTGTAGACATTCCTTTATAGTTGGATAGTATATGGCCTTGTCGGCTCGCCCTACTGTATTCTGCATGTCTATGTATATATGTCTTTTGAGTATGTCTCCTCACGTATGTTATTCACATGATTCAGCAGTTTAGGGGCAGATGTTATGCATGACCTACATTTATTTCATGTTTATATCTTAGACGTATGATTAGGGGTGTTTGGTAGGTAGAACTCGTCAAAGTCCATCGGTTTGGATCATGACAAAAGTGATATCAAAGCATTTCCATCCTAGGGTTGTCTGCAGACCGTGTCTAGTAAAGTCTTGTTTATGAGTGTGTTGTGCACCACACTTATAAACAAGAGGCTGCAGGACATGAATGATGTTACCCTCCCTTCTTATCTTAGATCGTGCGATATAAGAATTCATTTTCCTAACGTTATATTATGTTTTCAGCGATGCCCAAGAAGGCTACAGCCACCCAAAAGGGCAAGTCCATGGATGATGAGACTACAAGTCGAGCGCCACAAGTTACCAGGGCTCGGGGAGAGTAATATAGTGAGACTCCATCTCAGACTTCACATACCCTACCCTCTTCGGAGGAGATCCGAGGGGCACCAGCTCCAGCGCCAACCCCAATACCCCCAATTCCTCAGACAAATGCACAAGGTCTGGAGATGAAAGATGTTATTCAGCTATTGACTCGATTAGTGGCCGCACATGCTTGACGCCAGGAGGTAGGTATCGATCATGCAGATAGGGCCATCAGTGCGAGGGTTCGCGATTTCATTAATTTGGACCCTCCCGTATTCACTGGAGTAGATCCAAATTAGGACCCTCATGTATTTATTGATAGGATGTAGAGAACTTTGAGGGTAATGAGGGCCACTGCGATTGAGTCAGTTGAGCTAGCTTCTTATAGACTTCGGGATGTTGCAGTTAAATGGTACGAGTCATGGGAGTTGTCCAGAGGTGAGGATGCCCCTCCAGCAGTATGACAAGAGTTTACAGAGGCTTTTCTTCATCATTATTTGCCACCAGAGCTTAGACAGGCTAGAGTTGATAGGTTCTTGACCCTTCGGTAGGGTAATATGAGTGTTCGGGAGTACAACCTTCAATTTGATTCTTTGGCTAGGTATTCTCCCACTATTGTAGCTAAGATGGAGGATCAGGTTCACCGGTTCATGATGGGGTTGGAGTCGCACTTGCTTAATGACTGTATGTCGATCTCACTTCAGCCAGGCATAGATATTACTCGTATTCAGGCATACGCTTAGGGTGTAGAGGAGCGTAAGCAGAAGTAGAGGGTCGATCGTGAGCATGATAGGGGCCAGAGTAAGAGAGCGAGATCTTCAGATCCTTCTAGTGAGTTTCAAGGTGGTCAGCGACAGCAGTACCCGAGGTATCCAACCCAACCACCGGCTAGTGCACCCCCTCAGTTTGCCGGTAGGAGATTTGATCGTTCCACATATTCAGGGCCCAGTCAGAGTTCCAGGGCCTCTAGTTCTCAGTATATGGGTGAGTCAAGTAAGATGAGGTCACCCTTGCCACGATGTGCTCAGTGTGGTAAGCAGCATGTCGGGTAGTGCCTTGTAGGGTTGGGTGTTTGTTATACTTGTGGTTATCCAGACTACATTATGAGAGATTGTCCGACGAGAGGTGATGCAGGTATAGTTTAGTCAGTGAGATTTGTAGCCAGTTCGTCTTTATCAGTACGCCCCCTAGGCAAGGTTCACAGGCACCAGCTGGTTGTGGTAGAGGAAGAAGTGGAGCATCTAGCTTGAGCGGTCCTCAGAATCGTATTTATGCATTTGTGGGTTGACAGGATCAGGAGTCATCACCTGATGTTGTTATAGGTATATTATCAGTCTCCTTAGATAATGTATATGCATTGATTGATCCAGGTTCCACCTTATCGTACGTCAATTCGTTGGTTGCTATTAAGTTTGGGATAGAACCTGTCACGACCCAAAATCCCGCCACAGGCGTCGTGATGGCACCTAGCCTCTAAGACTAGGTAAGCCGATTTAAAATTACATTTTTGAAGCTATTTTTTATTAAAAAAACAATAACAACAGAAATAATTACAATACACAACCTCCCAAGACTGGTAGTACTGAGTTACGAATCCTAACTGAATACATGGAATGATCACGAGGACCGAATATACAATATTGTTTGATTACAAATTAACAGTACAATAAAATAAAAAGACTCCAAGGGACTGCGACGACTAAGCAGCTCTACCTTGAATCCTTACAATCCCGCTTTAACTCTGCTCAAGTCCGATGTCTCCAATACCTGGCTCTGCACAAAAATGTGCAGAAGTGTAGTATGAATACACCACAGGCGGTACCCAGTAAGTATCAAGACTAACCTCAATGGAGAAGAGACGAGGTACAATCAAGACACTCACTAGTCTAATAACTTGTGCAATATAATATACAAAATAATATGAAATAAATAATAATAAGGTCAGGATAAAACAACCAGTGATATGCACAACATACAACAAGAATACCATTAATATCACTCAACAATTAATAAACACAATTACACCCAATTAAATCAAGTCCTTCGAATAAATGTCTTTCACATATAATTCTTCCAGATAACTCTCTTTCAAATATAATTTTCTCAACAACAACAACAACAACCCAGTAAAATCACACTAATGGGGTCTGGGGAGGATAGTGTGTGCGCAGACCTTACCCCTATCCTGAAAGAGTAGAGAGGCTGTTTTCGAAAGACCCTTGGCTTAAAAAAATAAAAAGACAAAATGATTTCAAATATAATTTTCTCAAATAATTATTTTTCAAATATAATTCTTTCAATAAATCTTTTCAAATATAATTTCCTCAAATAAATATCTTTCAAATACAATTCTTTCATATAATACTTTCTAAGTACAAATCCTTCCAAATAAAAATTTTGAATATAATTCTTTCAATTAAAAAATCACCATGTGACACCTCATTTCATAATCATAAAAATACGAGTCTCAGACCTTTTTCATATTTCCGCGGCACCTCGTGCCCATAATTAAATCATCATATTTACCCAGCACCTCGTGCCCTCATTTCATATCACAACTGCACGGACAATTGACGTGTCAATTATCATTATCATTTCATCACAGCACCTCGTGCCCACATTTCATATCACAACTGCACGGATAATTCACGTGCCAAATATCCTCATTATTTACTCACGGCACCTCATGCCCACATTTCATTTTATAAACTGCCTAGCAATTGCCACAGGCTCTCAATTTTAACATAAATCAGATTGTTATCAATTTACCAACAACAAGACAAATTGCACAAGGTATAAAAGTAAACACAAGAAAATCAAAACATCACATGAAAATTATCAACACCACAACCCCACATCATCACATATCATCCCTGACAATAGCCACCCTTATCGCTCATATTTACACCCTTATCACTCCTACAGACACCCTTATCGCTCCGCCTAGACAATACCAATAGCCACCCTTATCGCTCCTATTGCCACCCTTATCGCTCATATAGCCACCCTTATCGCTCCGCCCAGACAATATTTCAACAAACATAACAGTGAAATATCACCCTTATAACCACATAATATCAACGGTAAAATACCATCCTTATCTCCCCAAAATAACAACTCACACAACACAATAATTTACACGGCAAATTATCACAGCAACATAACAAAATCAATTCATATCACAATTTGCCCAATGGCCACAACCAAATTCCAAAGCTATAACCAAGTCAATTAATTTCAAAACAAATAGCCAAAAGCTTCACACAATGTGTACAACACCCAAAAATAATCAATAGAGATAGAAATTACTCAACATAAAGCAAAGTCTTGATTAAATTCATATTTTCAATAATTATATAAACACCTCTTCTTAAGCTCATTTAATTAATTATTTGAAGAGGGAAAATCAATAATAAAATTAAATTCCAATAATTATCAACCAACAAATTCACGGACCAACATAAATAATCAAGTAACAATATTGTCATATAACAACAGATTCAACAACAACAAGGATTTAGGAACGACAATTAGATGATTAAATATATACCAACAATTACCCAATTTATCACACAATATGCTCAGGACTTTAAATTAATACAATTTACACGTACAAGCCGAGTACGTACTCATCACCTCGCATACACGGCTTTTCACATTTCACAAATGGCACATAAGACTCGATGCCTAATGGGTAATTCCCCCACTCGAGGTTAAGCAAGACACTTACTTTTTTGAAGTTAGGCCGATATTCCAAAATATCCTTCTTGATTGAATTGACCTCCGGACAGCTCAAATCACTCCAAATTAATTGTATAACTTCATTAAAATTCATCGGAAACAATAACGGATAATAATACGTCGATTTAAAAATTTATTCCAAAAGGTCAACAAAAGTCAACGCGGGGCTCGCCCATCGGAACTCGACATAATTTTTATGAAATCCGAATACCCATTCTGATACGAGTTCAACCATACCAATTTTATCGAATTCCAATAACAACTCAACCTCCAAATCTTAAATTTTCATTTTTTGGAAGATTTTGTAAAAAACTTGATTTCTTCCATTTAAATCCAAATTAAATGATGAATATAACCATGGATTCATGAAATATAATCACTTTAGGATATAGAACACTTACTCCAACCAAGATTGTGAAGAATCCCTCCAGAATCGCCCAAATTCAAGCTCCAAAAATTTCAAAACGAAATGCCAAAAATGACCAAGTTCAATCCTTATGTTTCTGCCCAGTTTCGCACCTGCGGACATTTTAGTCGCACCTGCGAGCTCGCTTTTGCGAGTAAAAACTTGCTTCTGCGGAAGTGCACTGCCCCGTCGACCATCACATTTGTGGAAGCTTTTCCGCTTCTACGGGAATCGCTTCTGCGACGCCTCACGCGCACCTGCGATGCCCCTCCGCTTCTACGCCTTCTCTGCCCGCTTCTGCGATCACGCAGGTGTGGGATATTTTTTCGCACCTGCGACCACTGCCCAAGACTTTTCCTTTTGCTTCTACAACTTAAATCTAGCATCTACGATCAATTTCATCGCAGATGCGATGACGCCGGTGGCAGATTTCCAACAGTTCCTTCAAGTCTAATTTTGATCCGTTTAACCATCCGAAACTCGCCCGAGGCCCCCGAGGCCTTAACCAATTATACCAACATGTCCCAATATATAATACAAACTTAGTCGAGGCTTCAAACCATGTCAAACAACGCTGAAATTACGAATCGCACATTGAATCGAATTATAAGTTTTTAAATCTTCCAACTTCTATATTTTGTGCCGCAACGTATCAAATCAATCCGGAATGACTTCAAATTTTGCACACAAGTCATAATTGACTTAATAGAGCTATTCCTATTTTTGGAATCGAAATCCGACCTCGTTATAAAAAATTTACCCTTCGGTCGGACTTTTCAAAAATCTTATATTTTCCAACTTTCGCCAAAATGTGTCGAATTGTCCTACGGACTTCCAAATCCAAATCCGAACATACGCCTAAGTCCAAAATCATCATACAAAACTATTGCCGTCACCAAAATTCTATTCTGAGGTCATTTTCTCAAAGTCAACTCTCCAGTCAACTCTTTCCATTTAAGCTTCCAAACAAGGATTGTTCTTTTAATTAAATTCTGAATCTTGAGTAAATCAAACTCGACCACACCGGCGGGTCATAAATACATGTTGCGAAGCTACTCGAGACCCTAAGTTCCTAAACGGAGCGTTAATTCTTAAAACGACAAGTCGGGTTGTTACATTCTCCACCTCTTAAATAAACATTCGTCCTCGAACATTCTAAGAATTATTCCGAGGTTACCAAATTGATGATTTTACTTTTACACATATACCCACGGTTGATTCCACGCTACCGCATTTGAGATAAGCCTGACAACATCATCTCTTTTGAGTTTATTTATTTTATCCATATTTGTAAACTTTAAGATGAATTTCTTACACTCCTAACATTTCAAAAGGTCTATTTATACAACAACGCACGATATTAGTTTCAACTGGCTAAAGCAACTAGTGCTTACGCACACATCCATTTTCTTGATAGTGTTGAAGTACTTCAAAACTTTTCTGGGGTGTTACATTCTTCCCCGCTTAGGATCGTTTGCCCTCAAACACATAACATAGCTTATCTCTTCTTTCGCACATATAAATCTCCCAAATTTTTCTAACTCCCAAATTTGTTTCAGAAATGTCAGCAGAATCTCCCCTGTAATTGGACCTAACCACCTGCCAGAGTAACATAAAAATAACTCCTAACAACATATCCACAACCCAACAAGGTACCACAATATTTATATCAATAACATTACAAGCACTGCATTATCATAATGATATCAGGACATGAAGCACATCATATGTATGCTCATCACCACATCTCTGGTCTTAAAAGTTGTTCATAATTAATTCGAGCATCATCAATTAATCTCATATTAACCACCACCTCATTTCGAATTTTCACAACACTGACAACAGAATGTGAGGCATGAAGACCTCATGATTACTTACTCGGATTAATGAGTCACATTTAACGCTACCTGGGCACTCACCTCATAGGCTAAAACTTAATGTTTACAGCACGAAAATGGGTGAATATGAACAGAAAAATATACAAGAATTATCAAATAAGCCTAACAGGCATGACTCCCTATTAATATTATTATACAAATTAAATTTCACAAAGGGAGAATTTAAATTCATAAATATTTTACCACAAGGACCTCGTCCTTACATAACTTCTATCACGGTTTGCAGTCCGGTTTAAATATTTCACATCATGTAAAAGAAATGCAAGGATATCGTCCTCAACTTCGAATCACAAGTATGTTGCACATTGTGCCAATTGAAATTTTCAATTTCCTTTCTTTCTTCTTTTCAATATATTTCATAAACAATTTTCACAACATATAATGAACTCTCATACCGGTAGGGCGTATAATTCATAAACACTAGAATCAATTATTCTAAAATACATTAAATCCGCTGTAATAAATAATAAAAATTACTTTTGGACTTATAGCCATCAATGGTGTACAAAATTAAATGACAGACATGGGCTCACACCTTCAAATCTCCCAACAGGGATAAACATATAAGTGGGTCACAACTTTACGAAGCTCACCCATAAGTGGAGCATAATAGGAGGACTCACCTCAATATTCAGAACCGAATCAAATTAAGAAAAATATCCTTTTATAATAAAAATCAGGATCGTACCTGTAACGACACCATCTGGTGTATTTGCCTCAGCCAAATCATAGTGATTAAATCAACGAGTCGGGTCTCCACCTCTTAGGCGCCCACTATCCGCCTGTCCTCCACCTCTAGCTGATTGTGCACGTGGAGTATCAACTGGAATAAGCTTGTAGCTGGAGTGTTCTGATGAAATCCACCCCTCCCAAGTCTGGGACAATCTCTCACGATATGTCTAGTATCAACATACTCATAACAACCCTTCTGAGGTCGTGGCTGCTCGTACTGAGTTTGTGCCGGATAACTGGAATAACCACTGTAAGAATCTCGTGTCGATAGTGCACTGTAAACTGGAGCACTCCGAGTAATCTGATGTGCGGACTGAACTGACCGACTGCTCGAACCTCCACTATAATGGGTTCTAGCTAAAGAGTAAAATCCACTGAACCCTCCAGATCTTTGAGACCTTTTGGCCTCCTTAGACTCCCTTTTCTCGCCTAAAACAACCTCAATCTTCCTTGCAATCTCTACTACTTGTTGAAATAGAGTATCGGTTTGCAATTCTCGAGCCATGCATATTTTAATATCATATTCGAGCCCCTCAATGAATCTGCGAACCCACTCTCTGATTGTAGGAAACAAGATAGGTGCATGACGGGCTAACTCACTGAACCAGATAGCATATTCTGATACTATCATAGTGCCCTGATGCAACCATTCAAACTCTGCGCGCCATGCATCTTTGAGAGTCTGGGGAACAAACTCTTTCAAGAATATTTCCGAAAATTGAGCCCAATTTGGTGGTGTGGCATCGGCTGGTCTACATTCTTCATAGATTTGCCACCACCGATACGCTGCGCCTGACAGTTGAAATGTAGTAAAGGAAACTCTGCTCACCTCCACATTACCATGATACGGAGAATACGGTGACAATTTTCTAGAAATGCTTGAGCATCCTCTGTATTTGTGTCACTGAAGTAGGTGGACTATATCTCTTAAACCTTTCAAGTCTCTTTTGTTCTTTTTCTGATGCCTCGGGCCTGACCTCGGGTCGAACCGGAATAACAGGTTGTACCGGTACTATACCTGAAACCTGACCAACGTGAACTTGCTGCTCTGGAGTTGTGATAGGAGTCTGAGTTTCTCCCCCAATCTGCGGAATGTTTGGTGTAACATAGATCAATCCCGCCTGAGTTAATGTACCGAACATACTGAGGAACTGCGCTAAAGTCTCCTGAAGTACGGGGGTACCAACAAGTGCTTTTGGTACCTGTCCCACAACTGGAGCTATTGGTGGCTCCTCAATTGTTGTTCTGACAGGTTCTCTAGTCGTAGCACGTGCCTTTCCTCGACCTCTACCTCGGCCCTAGCTTCTTGCAGACCTAGCAGTATGTGCGAATGCCGGCTCAGCTAATCCGGTAACACGTGTCCTCACCATCTGTGAGAGAATAGAGATACAAAGGCTCAAATTCTACAATCAATAAATCTGCACAACAGGAATGAAAGAAGTGGAAATTTCCTAACAGTTCTGTAGCCTCTCAAAGATAAGTACAGACGTCTCCGTACCGATCCGCAAGACTCTACTAGACTCGTTCGTGACTCGTAGAACCTATAAACCTAGAACTCTGATACCAATTTGTCACGACCCAATATCTCGCAACAGGCGTCATGATGACACCTAGCTTCTAAGACTAGGTAAGCCGATTTTAAATTACATTTTTGAAGCCATTTCTTTTTTAAAAAAAACTAACAGCAGAAATAATTACAATACACAACCTCCCAAGACTAGTAGTACTGAGTCACGAACTCTAACTGAATACATGGAATGATAACGATGACCGAATATATAATACTATTTGATTACAAATTAACAGTACAATAAAATAAAAAGACTCCAAGGGACTGTGACGACTAAGCAGCTCTACCTTGAATCTTTACGATTTCGCTTTAACTCTGCTCAAGTCCGATGTCTCCAATACCTGGATCTGCACAAAAATGTGCAGAAGTGTAGTATGCGTACACCACAGTCGGTACCTAGTAAGTATCAAAACTAACCTTAATGGAGTAGAGACAAGGTACAGTCAAGACACTCACTAGTCTAATAACCTGTGCAATATAATATACAAAATAATAGGAAACAAATAATAATAAGGGCAGGATAAAATACCCAGTGATATGCACAACAGACAACAAGAATACCATTAATATTATTCAATAATTAATAAACACAATTACACCTAATTAAATCAAGTCCTTCGAATAAATATCTTTCACATATAATTCTTCCAGATAACTCTCTTTCAAATATAATTTTCTCAAATAAGTATTTTTCAAATATAATTCTTTCAATAAATCTTTTCAAATATAATTTTCTCAAATAAATATCTTTCAAATACAATTCTTTCATATAATACTTTCTAAGTAAAAATCCTTCCAAATAAATATTTTGAATATAATTCTTTTAATTATGACACCTCATTTCATAATCATAAAAATACGGGTCCCAGCCCTTTTTCATATTTCCACGGCACCTCGTGCCCATAATTAAATCATCATATTTCTCCGGCACCTCGTGCCCTCATTTCATATCACAACTGCACGGACAATTCACGTGCCAAATATCCTCATTATTTACTCACGGCACCTCGTGCCCACATTTTATTTTATAAACCGCCTGGCAATAGCCACAGGCTCTCAATTTCAACATAAATCAGAATGTTATCAATTTACCAACAACAAGACAAATTGCACAAGGTATAAAAGTAAACACAAGAAAATCACAACATCACATAAAAATTATCAACACCACAACCTCACATCATCACATATCGTCCCTGACAATATCCACCCTTATCGCTCATATTGCTACCCTTATCACTCTTATAGCCACCCTTATCGCTCCGCCTAGACAATACCAATAGCTACCCTTATCGCTCATATTGCCACCCTTCTCGCTCCTATAGCCACCCTTATCGCTCCGCCCAGACAATATTCCAATAAATACAACAGTGAAATGCCATCCTTATAACCACATAATATCAACGGTGAAATGCCACCCTTATCTCCCCAAAATAACAACTCACACAACACAACAATTTACACGGAAAATTATCACAGCAACATAACAAAATCAATTCATATCACAATTTTCTCAATGGCCACAACCAAATTCCAAAGCTACAACCAAGTCAATTAATTTCACAACAAATAGCCAAAAGCTCCAAACAATGTGTATAACACCCAAAAATAATCAATAGAGATAGAAATTACTCAACATAAAGCAAAGTCTTCATTAAATTCAAATTTTCAATAATTTTATAAACACTTCTTCTTAAGCTCATTTAATTAATTATTTGCAGAGAAAAAATTCATAATGAAATTAAATTCCAATAATTATCAACCAACAAATTCACAGACTAACATAAATAATCAAGTAACAATCACATCAAATTGTCATATAACAACGGATTCAACAACAACAACAAGGATTTAGGCACGACAATTAGATGATTAAATATATATCAACAATTACCCAATTTACCACATAATATGCTCAGGACTTTAACTCAATAAAATTTACACATATAAGCCGAGTACGTACTCGTCACCTCGCGTACATGGCTTTTCACATTTTACAAATGGCACATAAAACTCGATGCCTAATGGGTAATTCTCCCACTCGAGGTTAAGCAAGACACTTACTTTTTTGAAGTTAGGCCGATATTTCAAAATAGCCTTCTTGCTTGAATTGACCTCCAAACAGCTCAAATCTATCCAAATTAATTGTATAACTTCATTAAAATTTATCAAAAATAATTTCGGATAATAATACGTCGACTTAAAAATTTATTCCAAAAAGTCAACAAAAGTCAATGTGGAGCCCACCCCTCGGAACGTGACATAGTCTTCATGAAATTCAAACAGCCATTCCGATACGAGTTCAACCATAACAATGTTATCGAATTCCAATAACAACTCGGCCTCAAAATCTTAAATTTTTATTTTTTGGAAGATTTTGTAAAAATCTTGATTTCTTTAATTTAAATCCGAATTAAACGATGAATATAACCATGAATTCATGAAATATAATCACTTTAGGATTTAGAACACTTACCCCAACCAAGCTTGTGAAGAATCCCTCCAGAATCGCCCAAATCCGAGCTCCAAAAATTCCAAAACGAAATGCCAAAAATGACCGAGTTCAATGCTTATGTTTCTGCCCAGGTTCGCACCTGCGGACATTTTAGTCGCACCTGCGAGCTCGCTTTTGTGAGTAAAAACTCGCTTCTACAGAAGTGCACTGCCTCGTCGACCATCACATTTGCGGAAGCTTTTCCGCTTCTAAGGAAATCTCTTCTGCGATGCCTCACGCGCACCTGCGATGCCCCTCCGCTTTTGCGCTTTATCTGCCCGCTTATGCGATCACGCAAGTGCGGGATATGTTTCCGCACCTGCGACCACTGCCTAGGCCTTTTCCTTTTGCTTATGCAACTTAAATCTCGCATCTGCGGTCAATTTCATCGCAGATGCGATGACACCAGTGGCAGATTTCCAACAGTTCCTTCAAGTCCAATTTTGATCCGTTTAACCATCTGAAACTTGTCCAAGGCACCCGAGACCTCAACCAATTATACCAACATGTCCCAACATACAATATGAACTTAGTCGAGTCTTCAAACCGCATGAAACAATGCTGAAATTATGAATCGCACATTGAATCGAATTATAAGTTTTTAAATCTTCCAACTTCTATATTTTGCGCCGAAACGTATGAAATCAATCCGGAATGACTTCAAATTTTGCACACAAGTCATAATTGACTTAATAGAGCTATTACCATTTTTGGAATCAAAATCCGACCTCGTTATCAAAAATTCACCCTTCTGTCGGACTTTTCAAAAATCTTATATTTTTCAATTTTCGCCAAAATGTGACGAATTGTCCTACGGACTTCCAAATCCAAATCCGAACATACGCCTAAGTCCAAAATCATCATACGAAGCTATTGTTGTCATCAAAATTCTATTCCGAGGTCATTTTCTCAAAGTCAACTCTTCGATCAACTCTTTCCATTTAAGCTTCCAACAAGGATTGTTCTTTTAATTAAATTTTAAATCTTCAGTAAATCAAAATCGACCACACCCGTGGGTCATAAATACATGTTGCGAAGCTACTCGAGACCTTAAGTCCCTGAACGGAGCGTTAATTCTTATAATGACAAGTCGGGTCGTTACAGAACCTGAGCTGATTGAACCTTTTTAGGTGTCCACACTTGTTGGGGATCTAGTAATAGCTAGACGGGTATATAAAGACTGTATAGTAGTGGTTCATAGTCGTTTTACAGTAGCAGACATGATTGAGTTAGATATGGTGGAATTTGATGTTATAATGGGTGTGGATTGGTTGGCTTCTTGTTATGCTAACGTTGGTAGTAGATCAAAGATGGTTCGATTCCAATTTCTAGGGGAGCTAATTATGAAGTGGGAAGGTAATACTACATCGCCAAGAGGTAGGTTTATTTCCTATCTAAAGGCAAGGAATATGATCAGAAAGGGCTATATTTATCACTTAGTTCGGGTATAGGATGTGAAAGCAGAGTCACCGAACCTTCAGTCTATCCCGGTGGTTAATGAGTTTCCCGATATTTTTCCCGATGAGCTTCGAGGCCTTCTGCCAGAGCAGGAGATTGAGTTTGATATTGACACATTACCAGATACCCAGCCGATATTTATTCCTCCGTATAGAATGGCACCTGCAGAGCTGAGAGATTTGAAAGAACAATTGAGGGATTTGCTTGAAAAAGGATTTATCAGACCCAGTACATCACCGTGGTGAGAACCTATTTTATTTGTAAGAAATAAAGATGGTTCCTTGCGGATGTGTATTGATTACAAGCAGTTAAATAAGGCAACGATCAAGAATAAGTACCTACTCCTGAGAATTGATGATTTATTTGATTAGTTGCTTGATGCCAGGTGTTTCTCTAAGATAGACTTGAGGTCTGGGTACCATCAGGTAAGGGTTAAAGAGAAACATATTTCGAAGACAGCATTCAGAACCAGATACGGGCACTTTGAGTTTCGATTTATGTCGTTCGGATTGACCAATGCCCCAGCAATATTCACGGACTTGATTAACCGTGTGTTCACACCCTTTATAGATAAGTTCATGATTGTATTTGTAGATAATATTTTGGCTTACTCCCGTTCAGAGGCTGAGAATGCAGATCATTTAAGTATTGTACTCAGAGTTCTACAAGAAAGGAAGTTGTATGCAAAATTCTCTAAATGTGAATTCTGGTTCAATTCTATAGCCTTCCTTGGTCATATTATTTCAGGTGAGGGTATCCAGGTTGATACACAGAAGATTGAGGCAGTGAAGACTTGGCCTAGACCCACGACACCCACGGAGGTTCGTAGCTTCCTAGGTTTGGCAGGTTATTACAGGAGATTTGTAGAGGGTTTTTCTTCTCTTTCAGCACCATTGAAAAAGTTGACTCAGAAGGCAACTAAGTTTCAGTGGACTGATGCTTGTGAGCGAAGTTTCCAGGCATTGAAGGATAGATTGACTTCAGCAACAGTTCTGACACTTCCAGAAGGGACCAATGGTTATGCTATCTATTGTGATGCTTCGGGCGTTGGATTGGGTTGTGTATTGATGCAGCATGGTAAGGTTGTCGCTTACGCTTCTAAAAAACTAAGAAACCATGAGAAGAATTACCCGACCCACGATTTATAGTTAGCCACGGTGATTCATGAACTAAAGATGTGGAGGCACTATTTGTATGGCATTCATGTTGATATCTATATGGACCATAAGAGCTTTCAGTATATATTCAAGCAAAAGGAATTGAATTTACGTTAGAGGCGATAGTTGGAGCTACTGAAAGACTATGATGTTGATATTTTATACCATCCAGTGAAGGCGAATGTAGTAGAGGATGCCCTCAGCCGTAGATCTATGGGTAGCCTATCATATTTACATCTAGAGAAGAGTGATATAGCTCGTGAGATTCATCAACTAGCTAATCTTGGAGTTCGATTACTAGACTCAGGTGGTACCGGAGTTACTATTCAGGACACGACAACATCCTCTCTAGTAACTGAAGTGAAGGAACGCCAGTATGAATATCTTGTGCTAGCTCACTACAGAGATACAACCCCTCAAAAAGAGAAGACATCATTTGAGATTACAGGAGATGGAGTCCTCAGATATCGAGGTCGATTATGTGTTCCTAATATGGCAGGGTTGCGCCAGCAGGTTATGGGAGAAGCTCACTATTCTCGTTATTCTATTCATCCAGGAGAGACGAAGATGTATCATGATATCAGGGGAATATACTGGTGGGACGGAATGAAGAAGGATATAGTAGAGTTTGTTGCTCAGTGCCCTAATTGTCAGTAGGTTAAGATTGAGCATCAGAAACCCGATGGATTATTGCAGGCTATAGAGATTCCGACTTGGAAATAGGAAGTAATTAATATGGATTTCATCATAGGCTTACCTCGTACCCAGCGTGATAGACTTACAAAATAAGCCCATTTTCTACCTGTCAGGACTACGTATTCAGTAGAGGATTATGCAAGGCTTTATATTTAAGAGATAGTACGACTTCATGGTGTCCCTATATCTATTATCTCAGATAGCGTTGCTCAGTTTACAACTAATTTTTGGAGGTCCTTCCAAAAAGGATTGGGGACTCAGGTAAGTCTTAGTACATCATTTCATCCCCAGACAGACGGTCAGGCTGAGCATATTATTTAGACACTGGAGGAGATGCTACGGGCTTGTGTGAACTTCAGGGGTAGCTGGGATGATCATCTTCCACTTATTGAGTTCGCATATAATAATAGCTATCATTCAAGTATTCAGATGGCTCTATACGAAGCACTTTACGGACCGAAGTGTAGGTCTCCTATCGGATGGTTCGAGATTGGGAAACTAAGTTAGTAGGACCAGAGTTGTTATATAAGCCAGTTGAGAAAATTAAACTTATAAGGGAAAGGCTATTCGTAGCTCAGAGTCGTCAGAAGTCCTATGCAGATAATTGATGATGAGACTTGGAGTTTCAGGTAGACGACTGGGTATTCCTAAAGGTATCACCGATGAAAGGCGTTATAAGATTCGGTAAGAAAGTAAAGCTTAGCCCTCGGTACATTGGACCTTATAAGATTATACGTAGAGTAGGCCAAGTAGCATATGAGTTAGACTTGCCTTCCAACTTGGAGTCTGTACATCCAGTCTTTCATGTGTCTATGCTTCATAAGTTTATTGGAGATCCATCTAAATTCATTCCAGTTGATGATATTCAGGTTATAGAGCAGCTATCATATGAGGAAGCTCCCATTTCTATACTAGATAGACAAGTTCGAAGATTGAGAACGAAGGATCTAGCTTCGGTTAAAGTACTTTTGAGAAATAATTATGTGGATGAGATGACTTGGGAAGCAGAAGAAGAAATGAAGACTAGGTATTCTTACTTGTTTCCACTTCCGGAGGAGGATCAGACTGAGACATCACAGCCTTTAGGTACGTATATGATACTTGGCTCTTATGTTAGTTATTGTTATTGGTCGTGTGAGGCCATTGGTGTTATTGATGATTGCGGCCCTGTGTGACTTTCTATTGTTGGGTTTTTTGTGTGAAAAGTTGGTAGTAGTACCGTTACAGAGGATACTCTGCCAAAATGTCTATAGATTTCTGGGAGTATAACATTCGAGGACGAATGTTTCTAAGGGGGGAAGATTGTTACACCCTGTGCGTCTCAAGGTGACGTAATGAATATGAGACTTGTTAATCATGATTTAAATGAGTTTAAAGTTATAATATGGCTATATATAATGTTTGGATAAAAAATATAAAGTTTGGGAAAAATTGGATTAAAGTTGCAGAAAAATCGATTAAGGATTTGCCCTGTAATTGAGCTTTTTAGCAATAAAATTTGTATGCTATATGGGGTCTTTTGGGACATATNTGTTTAAAGTCATAATATGCCTATATACGATGTTTGGATAGAAAATATAAAGTTTTGGAAAAATCGTATTAAAGTTGCGGAAACACCGACTAAGAATTTACCTTGTAACACAGCTTTTTGAGAAATAACTTCCGTGTGCTATATGGGGTTTTTTTAGGACATTTTATATACCACATTTAATATCTATGAGTCTAGCTTCCAACTCATTAAACCGTACATCGATATGACATCGGAGTAGAGAGATATCCGCATTTTCGCAATACTGCACAAGCAACTCAGTTGGGACCCACTTGATACGACCATCGACCTTACGTCTTTTAAAAGCTGTTTCAGCCTCATTTCGGGTCATTTCTCACCCAAATTTCGTCCAAATGCTCTCCAAAACCCTCCCTAACATATCCCAAGATCCCAAGAACCAAACTCAAGGGAAATCAACTCAAATCTTCATCAAAGGTGTTAAAGACTACAATAGAATGCTTCTATGATGTTGTGGTGTGATTGAGGGCTATTGTGAGCTAAGTTGAGATAGGGTTTTGAGTTGTAGATACTGTCC